>PVJS01060550.1:0-11220 GCA_004027185.1 Glis glis | reverse complement strand
TAGGTAGAGAGAGAGAAAGAGAGAGACAGGGAGAGAGAGAGAGAGAGAGAGAGAGAGAGAGACAGGGAGAGAGCTGAGGCTGGCCGCGAACCTGGATCCTCCGGTCTCCGCCTCCCAAAGTACTGGGATTACAAGCGTGCGCCACCAAGCCCGGCTTTTCCCTTTTAGTTCTGTATTGAACTTGCCATTAACATTTGTAAACAATCTTACCAAAACAGCTCACTACTTAGTGAGACCCTTCGCAACTTAGTGAGACCCTATTCCAAAATAAAGAATAAAAATAGGGCTGGGGGTGTAGCTCAGAAGTAGAATGCCCCTGGGTCTAATTCCCAGTACCACAATAAATAAATAAATAAATAAATAAATAAATAATAGTACCTACTCATATAGTTTGGGTGAGAATTAAATTTAAAATGCAGAAAGCATCTAGAAAATGGTGGTACCTAATTTGTTTTTTGTTTTCGTACTGTGGATTGAAGAGAGAGAGAGAGAGAGAGAGACAGGGAGAGAGAGAGCGAGAGAGCTGAGGCTGGCCGCGAACCCGGATCCTCCAGTCTCTGCCTCCCAAAGTACTGGGATTTCCAGCATGCGCCACCATGCCCAGCTCAGCTATTTTATTTTTATTTTGAGACAGGGTCTAGCTAAGTTGCTGAGGATGGCTTTAAACCTGAGATCCTCCTGTCTCAGTCTCCCAACTGGGATTACAGGCATGTACCACACCCAGTTACGAGTGTCTGTTTAATCGTCTATTTTAAATAGGTGCTATGTTTTTGGCATTTCTGTGCTTTCTGTTGATGCCTCTGTTTAAAATGGCCCAAGTGTAGTAATGAAGTGCTGTGTCATCTTCCTAAGTGCAAAAAGGTTGTGATATGTCTTAAGAGAAAACATGTATGTTCATTATGTTTCCCCCACACCACTAACTAGAGAAAGAAGTGATCATGCTGTTGGCCATGAGTTCAATGGTAATGAATAATACACATGGAATAAAAAACAAGGTTATGTATTGACTAGGTAGATGAAATGTTCTAATGAGGGTCACAGGATGCTAACCCTCTATTTCCCCTAGAAGCAATAATTCAGTATTTGCTAATTCAGCACCCTTGGCAACTTTAAGGAACCTAACTACTATAAATAATGAAAATCATTGTACTTCCAAGTGCATATAATTAAAGATTAACACACCTCCCCATTCTAATCCTCTGTAATTTCAGGCTGAGGAAGGAAAGTTTTAGCCTTAAAGTGTGGTGGTACATGCCTGAAATCCCAGTACTTGGGAAGCTGAGAGAGGAGGATCTCAGGTTCAAAGCCAGCGTATAGTAAATTAGTGAGATGCCATTTCAAAATAAAAAAGGGTCGGGATATAGGTCAGAAGTAGAATGCCTCTGGGTTCAATCCCCAGCACCACACACAAGGAGGTTATCAGTCTTACTGTATTCAAGAAGAATGTCACTTCCCTTCCCTCTGTACCCTCTTAAGCTCCGTAACTATATCCATAATATCTGGTTTATACTTTCAGACTTTATAAAAAGCTATTACATTAAAAAAGAACCACCAGCAGCAAGCAGCATTCAACTTGGATGGACCTAAGCAACACCAAAAGAATATTTTCTTCTTTTTTTAAAATGGAGGTTGAACCCATAGGCATTCTACCTCCAAGCTACACCGCTAGCCCTATTTAAAAATTTTTTATTTTGAGGCCGGGCGTGGTGACGCACGCTTGTAATCCCAGTACTTTGGGAGGCGGAGACCGGAGGATCCGGGTTCGCGGCCAGCCTCAGCTTTCTCTCTCTCTCTCTCTCTTTCTCTCTCTACTTAGTGAGCCCCTCCACAACTTTGTGAGAAGTTTTATATAAAGTATAAAAAATAGGGCCAGGGGTGTAGTGCAGAGGTAGAACGCCCCTGGGTTCAATCCCCGGTACCACAAAAAAAAAAAAAAAAAATTTATTTTGAAACAAGGTCTTGCTAAGTTGCTGAGGCTAGCCTCAAACTTATAATCCTCCTGTCTCAGTCTCCCAAATACTGGGATTATAGGTGTGTGCCATCATGCCTGACCTAAAAGAGTATTTTCTAAAAATGTTTCTTTCTGGGCTGGGTGTGGTGGTGCACGCTTGTAATCCCAGTACTTGGGAGGCTGAGACTGGAGGATCCGGGTTTGAGGCCAGCCTCAGCTACTTAGTGAGGCCCTCCGCAACTGCGTGAGACCCGGTTTCAAAATAAAGTATAAAAAATAGTGCTGGGGCGGTAGCCTGGAGGTAGAACGCCCCTGGGTTCAATCCCTGGTACCGCCAAAAAAAAAATAGAGAACAAAAAATAGGACTGGGGGTGTAGCTCGGAGGTAGAATGCCCCTGGGTTCAATCCCCAGTACTGCAAAAAAAAAAAACTATAATTGATTCTAGATCCGGAAGACCCTCTTTTCACCGAGGTTTGTAGAAACTCTCAAATAGCATATGAAAGTCAAAGTAGTAATAAAGACTGAAAACCAATCCCTCCAAACTAACTTAGGACAATAATTTTTTAAAATCTTAAAATAATATATGACTATAATTCAAATACCAATAATAGCGTTCCTTACATGGCAATGTGTATGTGATTAAAAAAAAAGATCACTGAATCATGGATGAAGGGAAATTCAATGGCCTGGGCTGTTATTAGGATATTAATGCTGAAACTCCTCCCATTTACCTTCTTTAATGCTTTTACTAAATCCGCATAATCACCAGCTTCCAGTTTGGGGTTTTTCACTAATACCTCTACAGCTTCCAGGGCTTCTTTTCTCTCTTGCCATTTTTTTGCCTCCTGTAAGACACAATATGAGTCACTTGTGGAACAGAAAATAAGAGCAGAAAAAAAGTCTTTCTTGCACTCAACCAATTCAAAGACATAATTTTTTTTTTCAGAAACTTCTTCTAAAGTTAGTTAAAAAACAAAAGTGCAAAACTGTACAGCTAATCAGGATATTTTGTTCATATAATTTTTGGTCACATATAAAATGTATTTCCATAAGATTTTATAATCCTAAAGTAATATAAGTAAACAGAATGCTTTATTTTTCCATCTCATTTTCTAGGCAAATGTTAGTAAACAGGTACCAAGCAGAAAACATGAAAAAACTCATTTCTAGCCCATCTCATAGTAGTATAATTATAGGAAGGAAAATTCTATACTGACAACATAAAAAAGACCAGAAAAGAACAATCATATAACCAGTAACCAAAACTGTTCCAATCTTGAAGATCAGTTTTCTGATTGTGAGTATAATGCTAATCCTTTGTTTCATGAATATAAAGTAAAATATGTTTCATTAGAGATCAAATAATCATTCAACAATTTGAACATATACTATGTAAAAGAACAAGGGACACAACGATAAAAAACTCAACACCCCGGAGGAGATTACAGTTTAATTCAATTATCAAATATTTCCTTGGTAGTCAGAAGTTAATTACTCAAGGAGCTGACAACAGAGCTAGGAAGATCTTCAATAAACTACCAGGTCGTAACCACTATGAAGTACAGGTTGTTTTGGTATACAGCCAGAGGATTAAACCCAGTTTAGGCAGTCAGGACCTCCTCTAAAAAAGTGATGCTTAAGCTGGGCGTGGTAGAGCATGTTTGTAATCCCAGTACTTGGGAGGCTGAGACCCGAGGATACGGGTTTGCGGCCAGCCTCAGCTACTTAGTGAGGCCCTCCGCAACTTCGTGAGACCCGGTTTCAAAATAAAGTATAAAAAAATAGGGCCGGGGGTGTAGTTCGGAGGTAGAACGCCCCTGGGTTCAATCCCCGATAATGCAAAAAAAAAAAAAAAAAAAAGAATAAAAAATAGGGCTGGGAGTGTAGCTCAGAGGTAGAATGTCCCTGGGTTCAATCCCCAGTACCGCAAAAAAAAAAAAAAAACAGTGATGCTTAAGGTGAGACCTAGAAGATGAAGAGGTATTACTAGGTGAACACTGGGAGAGGAATATTATAGTCAGAAAGAATAGCATATGTTAAGGCCCAGAGAGAGAGAGAGAAAGAGAGAGAGGAAGGGGTACATTTGCTATCGAGAGAAGTCCAATATGGCTGAAACAAGAGTGTGAGAGTAATTTAGAGATATGGCTAGAATGTAAATGGGGGCCTCAAAGGTGCCACAGATGGTCTCAATGGCCACGGGATGAATTCTAAGACACCATCATAAGACCCAAGGAAGCTACTGAAGAGTTTTGATCAGGTTTTAATATGTATTTTCAAAAATATTATCTCTAATTATTATCACTAATATTTGGTGATATGGGAAATATGGGAAGAAGACAAGAGTAGATGGTGGTGATTGGAATAAGACTGTAGTTCTCAACTTGGGATGGTTTTTGTCTCCCTGGGGACACTTAGCAATGTCTGGAGACAATTTTGATTGTCATGACCTGAGGGGATGGTATTACTGATATCTAGTGGGTAAAAGCCACAAATACTGCTAAACATCCTACAATGTGTGGGACAGCTCCACCAAAAATGGGTTATCTGAAAAAAATGTCAACAGTGCCAAGGTCAAGAAACCCTGGGCTAAAGTAGTAGCTGTGGGGATGGAAAAAAAGGATGAATTTTAAAGATATTTAGAGGTAAAACCATAGAGCAGGTGAGGAAAAAGAAGTCAAAAATAATGTTCTGCTTCTTGGCAAAACATAAAACACAAAGTGCCATTAACAATTTTATGTACAGACTAGTACAGAAGCAAAGAGGAGACAGCAACTAACTTACTCTGCTAGGGAAATATGGGATGCAGGGGAATACACTAAGCAAGGGCTTAGCAGAACATTCTCTAATTCTATCCAAATAATTATTTAAAATGAAATAAAAGCAGGTTAGCCATTACTTACAATTTTGTCATAAAAGTCTTTGGGAAGTTTGGAAAGAATCTCTACTGCTTCCAAAAGCTCATAAGCATCTATCTGTGGGACCTCATCACCATCGTCACCACCTTCAAGGAAAAAACTAAATCTTAAAATGGACAGAATGGCTTTACTTATCAAACAGCTATCAGTCCTTTAACATTCCTGATGAAATCTTAATATAGAAGGGATCAGAGTTATTAGTATCATATCCAACTTAAATTTTATTAAAGGCAGTTCTTTAAAATATGCCTAATGGAGCCAGGTGTGGTGGCACAGACCTGTAATCCCAGCAACTCAAGAGATGAGGCAGGATGATCACAAGTTTGAGGCCAGTTTGGGTAACTGAGCAAGACTCTGTCTCAAAATAAAAAGTAAAAAGGGCCAGGGATGTAGCTAACTCATAAACACAGAGGTTCAACTGCCAATACCACACACACACACACACACACACACACACACAAAAATCCAGGTGTGGTATATACCTATAATCCTAGTGCTTGAGAGGCTGAGACAGGAGGATCCCAGATTCAAGGACAACCTCAACAACCAAGTGAGACCCTGCTTCAAAACAAAAAATAAAAATAGGGCTGGGGGTATAGCTCAGAGGTAGAATGTTCCTGGATTAAATCCCTATTAACATACACACACATACACACCAAAAAAAAAAAAAAAACCCAACACCTAGTGGATACAGATTCTTGTGGCTGTGCCTATTCTTGCTAATTTTTACAGAAACTAGAATTTAAGATTGGCTTACCTCCCTCAGCATCTCCACCAGCAGATTGTTGCTGTTCCAGTTTAGCTTCTAGCTCTTGTTGGGAACGTAGAAACCGACTTGGTTTAGGAGCACCTGTTGGCAGTTTGACCCATTCTTCTTCTAGTTCTTTCAACTGCAAATATCAAAATGTTTTAAAAACTTATCTACACTCTGCCATTACAGAACATACTTCACATTTATACTGATGTATTGGGACTCGACTTTTTATGTAGCTTTACTAGGGGAAATAAAAAAAGATAAATTTGTATACATTTTGTAGCATAAGTGAAACCTACTTACATTTACTATACTTATATTTACTACACTCAAGATGTATATCAAAGCACTAACAAAGAAGAATAAAATACATGTTTTAGGACACTCTCATTAATTCATGAATTCAGATATATTTGTATCATCAGAAAAGTCTCCAAAACTAATTTTAATAAAAAGTTATGGGCTGGGTGTGTAGCTCAGAGATAGCCTAGCATGTGCAAGACCCTGGGATCAATTCCTAGTATTGCAAAATAAAAAAAGAAAAAAAAAAAGAAAAAGCCAGAGTGTGAGAGTGACATCTGCCACCCCACTAATCACCAGGATTGATTAGGCTGAGCGGGCTGGTTAGGTGGGTGTCCCCTCCGTCCCAAACTGTGTGCCCAGTCAAAGAGGATGACCTTCCCTGATAGAGGAGGACCATTCTTTGGTCAAGTATATATGAGTAGCTTCAAACAAGTTCTCAGGGGGAAGGGGAGGGGGACTGAGAGAAAGAGGAAGCCAAATAGAATGTACTTCATCCAAACAGATAAGTCCCGCTACCCAACAGGATTATAAAGAGATTTTTTAACTGCTATGGATTTAACACTAACATATAGGAATCATTGAATGAATAGTATTTAATTTGAGAGGACAAGGTAATAGTAGAGAAAGTTAGCCATGCTCAGAAAAACCAACTGATTTCAAAATTAAGAATAGTGCTGGGGATGTAGCTCAGTGGCAGAGTGATTGCCTAGTATGTACAAGGCCCTGAATTAGATCTCTTGCACACACACACACACACACACACACACACTAAAAATTTTAAAAAAAGAATTTTGTGTAAAAACAGAATATCAACAATGGCAGGAAGGAAATATCTTCATATTAACCTTCTTCAAAGGCAACCATGGAACTTTGTGCCTCACCTGGACAGAGTTTATATTTTGTAATGGGGGTCTCAGAGCATCTCGAATCCATCTATAAATCTCCACAGCAATTAGTTTGGCTTCATCCCGAACAGCCTTCTCTCGAGACTCAAAGAGTTTTGGCAACACTTTGATAATTGGCTTAAGTAAGATGATTTTGGAACCAAATTCACTAGAAGTAAAAAATATTATCAACACACAATGTGTTTGGGTTGGGTATGCATAGCTTCATACCATATTAATACAGTTGTATAGGTTAATTTTTTTTAAAGTTGGCAAAAAAAGGAACTTGCAACCATGTATATATTGGGGTGTCATTCTTCCAAGAATATTACTTAGTGTCTAGGTCCCCAAATAATATTACCATTTTAAAACTAACTTTCTTGCTGGGCATAGTGGCATACACTTGTAATCCCAGTACTCAGGGAGACTGAGACAGGAGTATCACAGATTCAACACCAGCCTCGGCAACTTAACAAGACCCTGTTTCAAAACAAAAAAATAAAAAGGGCTGGGGGTGTAGCTCAGAGGTAGAATGCCCAGTACCACAAAAATAAAACAAAACAAAACTAACTTTCTAGATAATCAGACTAGAAATAATTCAAACCTATAAAGGACCAATACTTGTAGTATCTTAAATAAAAATAAGTTAGCTTATAAATATTCAGATGAGTGAAACTTTAAGTAAACTTTTGATAGTTCCTATAGTTAAGATGATTCATTCAACCAGATAAATTATAAATCCTGGCAGTATGTGTTTCATTCCTGACTTTGCAACTATTTACTGTAACTCCAGGCAACTTAAATCTTTCTTTGCTTCAGTTTTGCATGGAAAAAACAGTTGCATTTTGACTTCATTTAAAAAGATAGCAGCCGGGCGTGGTGGCGCACGCTTGTAATCCCAGTACTTTGGGAGGCGGAGACTGGAGGATCCAGGTTCGCGGCCAGTCTCAGCTTGCGCACGCTCTCTCTTTCTCTCTCTCTCTCTCTCCTTAGTGAGGCCCTCCGCAACTTCGTGAGACCCGGTCTCAAAATAAAGTATAAAAAATAGGGCCGGGAGCGTAGCACGGAGGTAGAACGCCCCTGCGTTCAATCCCCGGTACCACAAAAAAAAAAAAAAGATAGCATATTTAACCTTATACAAAACCTTATATATTTTGTCATAAATTATATTTTAAAGTTCCCAACTGAGTGAATTTAGCTAATATCACTACTAACATTTCTGAATAACAAATTCTGGAACAGGAAGGATTTAGTTATGAAAGAAACATTGAATTTCTGAATGAGTGGTAGGATCCAAATATATTGTTTATCTATGTGCACAAACATATCTCATTTGCACAAATGTAACAAAATTGTTTAGTAATAGCTACTGGCATACTGCAATAAGCTAAAGAAAATTGTGAAAATACTTTCCCTAGAAAGTAATTTTTATTTATTTATTTTTTTTTGCGGTACTGGGGATTGAACGCAGGGGCATTCTACCTCTGCGCTACGCCCCCGGCCCTATTTTTTATGCTTTATTTCGAAACTGGGTCTCACGAGGTTGCGGAGGGCCTAAGGAGAGAGACAGAGAGACAGACAGAGAGAGAGAGAGAGAGAGAGAGAGAGCGAGAGCTGAGGCTGGCCGCGAACCCGGATCCTCCGGTCTCCGCCTCCCAAAGTACTGGGATTACAAGCGTGCGCCACCACGCCCGGCGAAAGTAATTTTTAACAAGATACTTGGCTATGTTACATGGCTTAAGAACAGATATCATTAACACAAAAGTAAACTAGACGGTCTCTAAGATTTCCTTTACAATACCTTTTATATTCTTCTTCTTCTTCTTCTTCGTCTTCTTCTTTGCAGTACTGGGGATGGAATCCAGGGGCATTCTACCGCTGAGCTACATCCCCAGCCCTATTATTTTTATTCTTTATTTTGAAACAGGGTCTCACTAAGTTGCGGAGGGCCTCACTAAGTAGCTGAGACTGGCTGTGAACCCGGATCCTCCTGTCACAGCCTCCTTAGTACTGGGATTACAAACGAGCACCACCACGCCCAGCTCTTAAAATACTCTTTATATGCCGGGCGTGGTGGCACACGCTTGTAATCCCAGTACTTTGGGAGGCAGAGACCGGAGGATCTGGGTTCGCCTCAGTTCTCTCTCTCTCTCTCTCTCTCTCTCTCCCTGTCTCTCTCTCTCTACTTAGTGAGGCCCTCCGCAACTTCGTGAGACCCGGTTTCAAAATAAAGTATAAAAAATAGGGCCAGGGGTGTAGCGCGGAGGTAGAACGCCCCTGGGTTCAATCCCCGGTACCGCAAAAAAAAAAAAAAAATCTTTATATTATTAGAAAAGAACACTTCAACTAGAAAAGAACACTTCAACTTGGTTCAGTTGACCATCAAGACTAAAGGAAAAATAAGAAATTATGGTGATCTTAAAACATTTTGTTCTGGGGCACCTGGTGCCTGAACAACCTAATATTTGGGATATCTTTTCTGGGGGGTATTGGGGATTTAATCCAGGAGCATTCTTTCTCTGAGCTATTTGTATTCTTTATTTTGAAATAGGGTCTCACTAAGTTGAGGAGGGCCTCATTAAGTGTCTGAGGCTGGCTGCAAACCCAGATCCTCCTGTCTCAGCCTCCCAAGTACTGGGATTATAAGCGTGCGCCACCACACGTGCGCCACCACACCCGGCCGTCTATTTTGTTTTTTATTTTGAAACAAAGTCTCACAAAGTTGCTGACAGCCTCACTAAGCTGCTGAGGCTGGACGCAAACCTACAATCCTCCTATCTCAGCCTCACAAGTACTGGGATTACAAACGTGCACCACCATGTCCAATTTATCTTGGCCTATTTCTTTTTCTTTTTTTTGCGGTACCAAGGTTGAACGCAGGGACGTTCTACCTCCGCGCTATATCCCCGGCCCTATTTTTTATACTTTATTTTGAAACCGGGTCTCACGAAGTTGCGGAGGGCCTCACTAAGGAGAGAGAGAGAGAGAGACAGGGAGAGAGAGCGAGAGAGAGCTGAGGCTGGCCAGGAACCCGGATCCTCTGGTCTCTGCCTCCCAAAGTACTGGGATTACAAGCATGCGCCACCACACCCGGCTATCTTGGCCTATTTCTGAAACAGAGAAGAAAACAGAAGGGAAAAGTCCACATGGAATGTAGTTAAACTTAATTTTTTAAGTTTTTAAGTTTTTAAATTTTTTAAGTTTTTAATTTTTTAAGTTAAATTCAATCTCCAGTGGTGCTGGAGATTGAACCCAGGGGCACTCTACCACTGAGCTATATTCCCAGCCCTTTTTATTTTGAAGCAGGGTCTAAGTTGCACAAGCAGGCCTCAGACTTGCCATCCTCCCAAGTAGCTGGGATTATAGGTGTGCACCACCACAACTGGCACAAAACCTAAATTTGATACTAAGCATATTACTTAGTATAAAAAAAGAAAGGTTCTAGAACTCTGTTTCAGGGATGACAGAATGTTTCTGGTCTTCTGAACATTATCATTATCAAAGATAATTAACAAAGATAACTTTAGGAGGTGATAGAACCTAGGATTAAGCAGTTTGGCCTCAAGGTTCAAGATCGCAGAGAGCTACTTAGTTTCACTATAGATTCTGAAATGCTTTAGGACAAATAAAGGAAAACATGGGAATGGACTAAATAATAAAATCAGTAAAAAAGACAGGACTTGGGATTTAGCTTAGTAACAGATGCTTGCTTAGCATAAGTGAGGCCCTAGGTTAGATCCCAAGCACTGCAAACAATAATAATAATAGTAGTAGTAGTAGTAGTAATAATGATAATAGTGACAGAAGATATACCTAATTTGTTTTTTCCTAGTCTTATTCTCCCTGTCATCTTAAAGATGAAATAACTAGACTATAGAATATTTTAGATGAGAAACCTTTAATTTAAAAGTAGAAGACTATAGAAAATTTTTTTTTCATTTCATTAAGGATAGAATAGGTCTACCGATATAAGCACAGATGATAGAATGAGAACACTATCTGCTACTCATAAAAACACATGCCTACTCTACCACAATAGGCTAGAAATAAGGAAACCTAGCCAGGTATGGTGGCACATGCCTGTAATTCCAGTACTTGGGAGGCTGAGACAGGAGGATCACAGGTTCAAGGCCAGTCCCAGCAACTTAGCAAGGCCCTCTGCAATTTAGTGAGACCCTATTTTGAAGTGCCAGGTTCCGATGCAATAAACACGAGGGTCCTTTATTCAAGCTCGAGCTCGGGCTCCCAACGTGCACCAACGCAGTGGTCACGGAGAGAAGCCCCTCGCTCCTGGAGAACAAAGCTTTTATCCCCCCAGGAGGGCAGCCCATCCCACCTTTACATTGATTGGGTAGTTTAAAGCATAAGCCTGTTGTCGTTCCCTGATAGGTTTAATTTTCGCGCCTTAGGTA
>PVJS01060549.1:0-11219 GCA_004027185.1 Glis glis | reverse complement strand
GTACCAGGGATTGAACCCAGGGGCGTTCTACCTCCGCGCTACACCCCCGGCCCTATTTTTTTATATTTTATTTTGAAACCAGGTCTCACGAAATTGCGGAGGACCTCACTAGGTAGAGAGAGAGAGAGAGACAGAGCTAGAGAGCTGAGGCTGGCCGTGAACCCGGATCCTCCGGTCTCCGCCTCCCAAAGTACTGGGATTACAAGTGTGCGCCACCACGCCCGGCTCACTATTTTTTTAAATTTAATTAAAAAAATTTTTTGCGGTACCGGGAATGGAACCCAGGGGTGTTCTACCTCCGAGCTACACCCCCGGCCCTATTTTTTATTCTTTATTTTGAAACTGGGTCTCACAAAGTTGCGGAGGGCCTCACTAAATAGCTGAGGCTGGCCGCGAACCCGGATCCTCCGGTCTCCGCTTCCCAAGTACTGGGATTACAAGCGTGCGCCACCACTCCGGGCACTTTCATTTCACTATTATTGGTCTTATTTTACATATGTGGAAAACTAAGGTTCAGTGAGGATGAGCACCTTACTCAAATTTATACCACAGAGCTGGGTGTGGTGGCCATGTCTGTAATCCCAGTACTGGGAGGCTGAGACACGAGGATCGCAGGTTCGAGGCTAGCTTCAGCAATGTAGTGAGACTCTCAGCAACCTATTGAGACCCTGTTTCAAAACAAAAAGAAGGGTAGAGCATGGTGGCACATGCTTGTAATCCCAATACTTGGGATGCTGAGACAGGAGGATCACAAGTTTAAGGACAGCCTCAGCAACTTAGTGAGACCTTCACAACCTAGCGAGACCCTGTCTCAAAATAAAATTAAAAAATAGGGGTGGAGGTGTAGCTCAGAGGTAGAATTCACCTGGGTTCAATTCCCAGTATCACAAAACAAATACATACATACATACATACATACATACATATATACATACATAGGTCTGGGGTATAGCTTGGAGGTAGAATGCCCCTGGGTTCAATCCCTAGTACCACCAAAAAAAAAAAAAAAATTACACTGCAGGCAGTCTGCCTTCTTGGTCTATAAAGCCACTGCCCTATGCTGCTTCTTATAGTAGGTGATCAGCAATTACCTATTTGTGTGTGTGTGTGTGTGTGTGTGTGTGTGTGTGTGTGTGTGTTACTGACGATTGAACCCAGGGGCATTCTACCTCTGAGCTACACCTCTAGACCTATTTTATTTTTATTTTGAAACAGGGTCTAAGTCACTGAGGTTGGTCTTGAACCTGTGATCCTGCTGTCTCAGCCTCACAAATACTGAGATTACAGGTGTGCACCACCACACCTGGCTAGCAATTACCTATTAAGTAAAGGCTTGTTTAAATGATTGTCACTACTAAGCACTGTTTCCTTCCACTAACATAAATATGGTGGGTATAATATCTAGGGACAAAGACAGGCTTCTGATTTTGGACCTAGTCATTCTTCTGATTGAGGAAAAGTAGTCTATGGTTATCAGATGGGAACCCCAACATTTTCCCAGTAGGACCCACATAAACCACAAGATATCTCTTGTAAATCCCATATGGATTCCAGACATCTCCCCTGTAGACCTTAATGTGGACCTCAGAGCCTCTCCTGAAGTCCCATATGAACCTCTGTATCTTTCCTGAGGCCCACATGGGCTTCCAACATCTCTCTTGTAGGAGCCCTGCTTTATAATCTCTGCAGGTTCCCATCTGTCTTATCATTGGCTCCTCCCACAGCTCTGTAAGTCAGCCTAAGCTTGTATTATTGCAGGGATAAAGAACAGTGACCATATGGGTGACCCAGGGACAGGACCCAGAGAACCCAGTTGTCCTGCTAGTAACTCAGGATTCTTTTCTGGTTGGCCTGGTGGCAGATAATGCTTCCTGTTTACCCCTCCCAGCTGCTGTGGTTCCCTCCCTTCTTCCTCCTTCTCTTGCACCAGTTCTTGTCTGCTTTTCCTCACTCCCTCCTCTTCCCATCCCAGCTGTGGGAGTGAGGCCCCACTCCTGGCAGGCTGGAGCTAGACAATGGGCCCTTATTCTGGGCAAAGAATCCCTGCAGTGTCTCCCACCCACTGAGGCTCCCTTCCAGGCCCTGGATGGTGTGGGTGGGTGTGGGAGATGGCCAGCACTGTGGGGGGAAGGAGCAATTGGCTGGCAGGACAGAGAATGGCCCTGGCTGTGGAGATCCCACAGGAGGTTTACTATGTAAACACCACTCACAATAAAAGCCTGTCTTCTACTCTCAGCCCCACGTCTCTAAGTGGTCTCTCTCAACCCTCCTATATTCTGAATTTTAAGCATTTACCCTGCTCTCTTCTCTCTGTTACTGGGAACTAAACCCAGGGGAATTCTACCTCTGGGCTATACCCTCAGCCCTTTTTATTTTGAAACAGCATCTCAGTAAATTATCTTGCTGGCCTTGAACCTGTGATCATCCTGTTTCAGCCTCCCAAGAACTGGGATTACAGGCATGATCCATGGTGCCCAGCTTCTACTCTCTTTTTTTTTTTTTTTGCGGTACCGGGGGTTGAACGCAGGGGCGTTCTACCTCCACGCTATGCCCCTGGCCCTATTTTTTTTTTTTTTGTGGTACCGGGGATTGAACCCAGGGGCGTTCTACCTCCGCGCTACACCCCCGGCCCTATTTTTTATACTTTATTTTGAAACCGGGTCTCATGAAGTTGTGGAGGGCCTCACTAAGTAGAGAGAGAAAGAGAGAGAGAGAAACAGAGAGAGAGAGAGAGAGCTGAGGCTGACCGCAAACCCGGATCCTCCGGTCTCTGCCTCCCAAAGTACTGGGATTACAAGCGTGCGCCACCACGCCCGGCTTCTATTCTCTTTAAAAAAAAAATTGTTTTTTGTGGTACCGGGGATGGAACCCAGAGGCATTCTACCTCCGAGCTATACGCCCAGCCCTGTTGTATTCTTTATTTTGAAACAGGGTCTCACTAAGTTGCGAAGGGCCTCACTAAGTAGCTGAGGCTGGCTGTGAACCTGCGACCCTCCTTTCTCAGCCTCCCAAATACTGGGATTACAAGTGAGTGCCACCACGCCTGGCTTTATACTCTCTTTTGATGTTCACCTCTGCATATTAGTCTCTTTCATCCCTTCCACCCGACGGGGAGTCAAACCTAGGGACACTCTACCACTGAGCTACATCCCCAGATCTTTACATTTTTTGTTTTGAGACAAGGTCTTGCTAAATTGCTGAGACTGGCTTTGAAATTGTGACTCTTCGGCCTTAGCCTTCCAAGTAGCTGGAATTATAGGTGTGTGCCACAGGGCCTGGCTTCTTTTATTCTGTTTTTGTTTGTTTGTTTATTTGTCCCTTTTTCTAAGCCTCTCCCTCTCTTTCTATTCCTTTGTTTAGCTTTCCCATCTGTTTCTTGTCTCTTTCTCACTTCATCATGCTCTTTTGTTTTGTTTAATCTTTTCATGTCTTTTTTCTCTCCAAGTCTTAGTCTCTCCATGTCTTAGTATTCTGTCTTTTCATCTTCCTTCCTTCTTTCTTCTTCTTCTTCTTCTTCTTCTTCTTCTTCTTCTTCTTTTCTTTTTTTTTTTTTGCGATACCAGGGATTGAACCCAGGGGCATTCTACCTCCGAGCTACACCCCCAGCCCTATTTTTTATCCTTTTATTTTGAAACCGGGTCTCACGAAGTTGCAGAGGGCCTAAGTAGCTGAGGCTGGCCTCGAACCCGGATTCTCCGGTCTCTGCCTCCCAAGTACTGGGATTACAAGCATGGGCCACCACGCCCGGCTCCTTCTTTCTTCTTTTTTTGGTATGTGTGTATTGACCCCGGGGACATTCTACCTCCAAGGTATGCCCCTAGCCCTTTTCACTTTTTGTTTTGAAACAAGGTCTCGCTAAGTTGCTGAGGGTCTCGCTAAATTGCTGAGGCTGTCCTCGAACCTGCAATCCTCCTATCATCCTCCCAGGTATTGGTATTATAGGCGTGTACCACCACGTCTCGCTTTCAAAGCTCTTTTCTTAATCCTCCTTCCTGGTACATACCAGAAGCCCCTGGTATGGGAAGTTATTTTCCCCAGTTTACAGATTTGGAAGCTGAGGCACTGACTGCTGATGCCAGGCTCCCATCTCTGGGTCTCGCTCTTCCTTCCACGTACTCGCCAAGCCCTGGTCTCTTGGGTGCCTGCGACCACCTAATCCTCCTAGGGCCGGGTAACTAGCACCGCGGACAGCTCCTGGAAGGTGCGGGGGCGACCGCGCCTTCCTTCTCGCGAGCTGCAGGCCCACAGAGTGCAGCGGGAGTCTCGCGAGAGCGGCTGCAGCAGGCGGCGGGGGCGCGCGCGAGGACCTGGCCCCGGGCGCGCGCTCCCCGCCCCCAGCCCCGGAGCCGCTCGCGGCCGGCTCCGCGCCGCATCGATCGGTGCTTCGCAGCGCAGCGCCCGGCCTTGCTGCAGCTGAGCGGCGGCGGAGGGTGAGTCCCGGGCCTGAAAGCCGGGAGGAGGGCTTTGCAGGGAATCTGGGAACGGGGCGGGAGGGGCCACAGGCGCCAGCTTTGTACCTCCCGTGCCTCACCTTTGGATGCGGGGGGGGCTGGCCGCACTGCGGGGAAGGTGAGAAGTCGAGGTGACCTTCCTTGTTTGGGGCAGGGGAAGAGCGCTCGGGGCGCCCCCAGGCTTCTCCAGCTCCTACCATCCCCATCCTGGGTTCCTGCAGAGGGAACCAGGGGTTTGGGTGACGTCAGACCCTTGGATTCTGGAGCCCGAGCCTTGGGGCCCTCCATCCTCCCAGCCCCACCTGGTGTACCCTGGAAACTGGCCTCCTCCTGGGGATGGCACTCGCCGTCGGAGACTGGGGCGAGTGGACACGAGTGATTATGGCCTCCTTTGGGCCCTTCGTCACAACAGGCACCTGCAAGTGGACCAAGTTGCACCCACCCTCGCCTTCCTGGGGCGGCCGGCCTTTGAGCTGCGGTGTGAGCCGCCTCTGGGTTGGGCGGAGGAGGATGGGAGCGCTGGCCTGGGCCTGGACTCCACCAGGGCTTTGGGTAGTGAGTTGGGGGCACCGGGTGTAGCTCATTCCAACGCTGGCAGGAATTGGTATGAGGAAGGAGGTGAGGTGTTCAGGAATCAACCCTTGTCTCTATCTAGGGGAGCTCCTGGTCTGGGGGTTGGGGGAACCAACTAGAGACTGGGACTGAGAATTGGCCATCACCGGCAGTTTCAACCGGTAATGTCCCAGCTTCCCCACAGGGAGATCAGCTAGGGCCTGGCCGACTTTCCCACAGACCGGGAGAAAGGGAGGCGAGAGCCATGAATAGGAGACTTTCCGGAAGACGCGAGATTTGGATGGAAGGAAAGGAGAGGGCGTCCCAGGGGCTGGTGGTATGGGCAGAGCGTAGAGGTGGGAATGAAGCACATATGCTGCCCCCATCCTCCTCCCCGCCCCCCAGCCATGTGACTGCACCCATGGGGTGGAAGAGTCTGGAGAATTGTGCAGTCTGCTCTATTCATTCTGCCTGCACAGGTCCGGGCTGTGAATGAGGGAGATGGTTCTGGCAGGGGTCTGAGTTGGTTCTTTGGGGCTACACAGGGTTGCTAGATTGGTTCCATCCTGGCTTGGTGAGCCTGAGGCAAAGTCTCCATTGCCAAGAGAGGACCATTTCTGGGGAATGGGCCACAGAAAGAGGGTCTTCAGTCTAGCAAAACCCACGAAATGTTAATGGGGTCCTGGGAGGGGCGCTCTGAATAGGGGCCTTGGGCACTGGTGGCTGTTTCTTTAGCCCTTTCCCTGGTTGGCCACCTCCAAACAAGTTGACTCCCTTCTCTGGGCACCTTTCTGCCAGCACCTTTCTCTAGGGATGAAATAATAGGACTAAGTAGTGACCTCCCTTGAGGAAGCTCCTGTACTAGTTTAGAGCAGCCTTCCCAGTTCTCCCTCTTCCTATTCCCTGTGCCTCCCTCTGCCTGTCTGGGCCCCCTCCCCACACAATTCCTCTGCAAGCTGCACTTCAAGCCCTGCTGCCAGCCTGGAGACTCTGAAGGTTTCCTGGAGGAAGTGTGTTTTGCAGGGTTGACAGAAGCTGTGGCCTTAGCCTGCTTAGGGGAGGGGATCAGTTTTTCCATCCCACCCCTTGGGAGGAGGTCCAAATCTTAAGGAAGTACTGAATATGGATGGACCATGGTTTGTGCAGGTCCCTCTTAGAAACTCTCTGGGAGGGATTGAGGAAGAGATTGAATAAGAATGAGTGAGCGCTTAGTGCCCAATGACTGGTTCAGAATTTTTGCAGTGGGATGCAGAGCAGGGCTGTCTGGAAAGGCTTCCCAGAAGAGGTGGGATGTGAGAAAATGGTAGGACTTAGAGGAGGTGATAGGCTGCTGGTTTAGGGGTACTGGAAACAGATGGGGTGACTAGATGTGATCTCCTGCACATCTAGTCAGGAGGAAGCAGGTCAACCTATGGTAGAGAAGCAAAGGGAGGCAGAAGGGAGATTTCTAGCTGACTGGCACAAAGCCTTGAATGCCAGGCACAGGATCTGTAGGAGGCTACTGAAGAGTCATCAGCAGGACAGTAATAGCATGGCCAGGAGAGTGATGTTTTCTGAGGATGATTCGTAGTTCTGGGATTTCTTTTTTTTTTTTTTGGTGGTATTGGGGATTGAACCCAGGGGCATTCTACCTCTGAGCTACACCCCCAGCTCTATTTTTTGTTCTTTATTTTGAAACAGGGTCTCACTAAGTTGTGGAGGGCCTCACTAAGTAGCTGAGGCTGGCCATGAACCCGGATCCTCCGGTCTCAGCCTCTCAAGTGCTGGGATTACAAGCGCGTGCCACCATGCCCAGCTATCCTCTGCAGTCTTAAACTCCAGTTTCCATCTGTGACTATAGTCCAACTTCTGCTTTTCCTACTTTGTGACCTCTAGGAGACCTCTTATTCTCTGACACCTCTATTTTTTTCTATCCCACGAGTTCACCCCTTCTGCATCCTTCCTGTATTCCTTGCCCTTAACCACCTTGCCACTTTGCCCGTTTTTCCCACCCCAGCAGCACTCCCCAATTCTAGATTTCATACTCAGAATGTGGAAAGCGTCTAGAGATTATCATAGACCAGGGAGGTCTGTTTCTTTTTCAAGCAGGTCCCTCGTCTCAGCCATCCCTCCATCACTTCTGGAAATCCTTCCCTATGTGTTTCCATCATCTCCCTGTCCATCTGTAAGAGGAGTGTTCCGAACTGGACTGCCGGGCTCTGTACAGCAGGGCACGGGACAACGCGATGAAATAAATGCTTTTGAGACTTTATTCCTGGTCTCAAAGAGATGAGAGCGGAGAAAGCAAGAGAGCCAAACTCCTTGAACAAAGCTCAGCTCTTCCTTTTATTACAGGTTTACAGAATTAAGGCTGGGTCATCAAATCATTAATTGTAGATTAATGATTAATGGCTAAGGAGTAGAGCATTGGGTTAGGAATGCTTTAGAAGATAAGTTGTTATCTGGCAGTTTTTGCAAAAGCAGCAGAGGTTGCTGTCTCCAGCAGACTCCTTGAGGCAGTCTTCCACCTTAAGCAAAGCAAGCAACAGGTGTAATAAAACAGGAGGAAACAGCTTAGATAGCGAAGGGGCACCGGGGTCACTATCTTCAGTTCCCTCAATAGAGGCAGTCTCCGCCAAAGCAAGCAAAAAGCTATAAATCCTTAAGCCAATATTTTTTAGACTTAGAACAGTTTCCCACACTGGACTACTCTCCCAAAGCCCTTTACTCATTTCCAGGGTGAGGGGGGACAGGAGGTTGAGCCCAGGGGCATTCTACCTCTGAGCTATACCCTCAACAATTTTTTTTTAAATTTTGAAACAAGGTCTCTCCAAGTAGCTGAGACTGGCCTCAAACCTGTGATCCTCCTGTCTCAGCCTCCAAATTATTGGGATTACAGGTGTGCGCCACCATGCCTGGCAGCCCTTTACTCCTGTAGAAGGTGGTTGGGATGTGTGTGAGAGAGGTGAAACCATAGCCAGCTTTCCCTGCTTCCCTGGAATCCCAACTTTTCCAGTTCAGTAGGAGAGTCCTAGTCTAATGTCCCCACTGTGCTGTGAATGCCAGCCTGTCTTGTCTCCCGAGGTACCATTGTCCATCAGCTATTTCCCCCACTATTGTATCTTTAGCTTCTCTACTCTTCCTCAATACCTTCCTCTTTCCTTATAAATATGCTTAAGTCAGCCGGGCGTGGTGGCGCACGCTTGTAATCCCAGTACTTTGGGAGGCGGAGACTGGAGGATCCGGGTTCGCGGCCAGCCTCAGCTCTCTCTCTCCCTGTCTCTCTCTCTCTCTCTCTCTCTCTCTCTCTCTCTTTCCTTAGTGAGGCCCTCCGCAACTTCGTGAGACCAGGTTTCAAAGTAAAGTATAAAAAATAGGGCCGGGGGCGTAGCGCGGAGGTAGAACGCCCCTGCGTTCAATCCCCGGTACCGCAAAAAAAAATGCTTAAGTCTCCTGTCCTGGTAAAAAAAAAAAAAACAAAACTCTTTAACTCTGTGTCTGCCTCCAACTGCTGCCACAAAAGGGATATATGGCCAGTTTTTTGAGGAAATTTAAGAAATAAAGATAAAAAGAAAGAAAACAAGCCGAGCGTGGTGGCACACGCTTGTAATCCCAGTACTTGGGAGGCTGAGACTGGAGGTTTGCAGGTTCGCGGCCAGCCTCAGCTACTTAGTGAGGCCCTCCGCAACTTAGTGAGACCTGGTTTCAAAATAAAGAATAAAAAAATAGGGCTAGGGGTGTAGCTCGGAGGTAGAATGCCCCTGGGTTTGATTCCCAGTACCACAAAAAAAAAAAAGAAAGAAAACAAGTTACCTCATTATCAAGAGACAACTTTTATTAATATTTTGGTGTTTTGGTGTCTCAGTGTTATCACTGATATTCTGTGTGTGTGTGTGTGTGTGTGAGAGAGAGAGAGAGATAAAATTTCAGCCAAGCTAGGTGCGTATAAGCCTGTAATCCCAGCTACTTGGGAGACTGAGGTAGGAGGATCACAAGTTCGAGGCCAGCCCAGGCAATTTAGTGAGACCTTGTTTCAAAAAAGAAAAAAGAAAGAAAAAAAGGAGGGAGGGCTGGGGACATACTCAGTGGTAGAGTGCCCCTTAGTTCAATATCCAGTACTGCAAAAAGAAAAGAACGTGTGTGTGTGTGTGTGTGTGTGTGTGTGTGTGTGTGTGTGTGTATGTGAGTGGTACTGGGGATTGAACCAGGAGTATTCTTCCTCTGAGCTACACTCTCAGCCCTTTCTTTTATTTATTTTTTTGTTTTGAAACAGGATCTTGCTAGGTTGCTGAGACACTCACTAAGTTGCTGAGGCTGGTCTTGAACCTTTGATCCTTTTGTCTCAGTCTTCCCAAGTATTGGGACCACAGGTATGTGCCACCATGCCCAGTGATTTTATGTGTTTGTGGTGCTAGGGATTGAATCCAGGGGCATTCTGCCTCTGAGCTATACCCCTACCCTTTTTATTTTTTGTTTTGAAACAGGGTCTGGTTTGGTTGCTGAGAGTCTCATTAACTTGCTGAGGCTGGTCTTGAACCTACAATCCTCCCATCTCAGTCTCCCAAGTACTGGGATTACAGGCGTGAGCCATCACACCCAGCTCATTTCTTTTTTTTTTAAGTCAGTCTTTTTGAAGCCTGCTAGATTTGTCCCTTCTTTTTCTCCCTCATATTTTCCTAATTTTTTGGCAGCTTGGCTTTTGCCCCACTACTTCCTTGAAGTTGTGTGTGACCTTCTAATTGCCAAATAAGCCTGTGACATACCTGACTGCTCCATTGCCATGGACACTGTTGACCCAGTTGACCAGTCAGTCATTTAAAAGATTGAGATAAGCTGGGTGTGGTGGCGCACGCTTGTAATCCCAGTACTTGGGAGGCTGAGACTGGAGGATCGCAGGTTTGTGGCCACCCTCAGCCACTTAGTGAGGCCCTCTGCAATTTAGTGAGACCCTGTTTCAAAATAAAGAATAAAAAAATAGGGCTGGGGGTGTAGTTTGAAGGTAGAATGTCCCTGGGTTCAATCCCCAGTATTGCCAAAAAAAAAAAAAGATTGAAATAAATCTGTATTCATTGACATGAAAACTGTGCATAAGATATTGTTGAGTGGAAAAAGCAGATTGAAAAGCTGGGCATGGTGGCAACATGCTTTTAATCCCAATACTTGGGAGGGAGGCTGAGACAGGAGGATCACAGGTTCGTGGCCAGCCTCATCAACTTATGAGGTCTTCCACAACTTAGTGAGACTCTGTTTCAAAATAAAAAAATTAAATAGGGCTGGGGGTGTAGCTCAGAGGTAGAACACCCTGGGGTTCAATCCCCAGCACCAAAACAAACAAACAAACAACAACAACAACAACAAAATAAAACAGTATGAAAAAGAGCATGTATAGAATAATCTCATTTTTGTCATGTATGTTTATATATCCATTAAAAAAAGAAAAGCAATAACAACAACCAACAAACAGAACTCCAGGGTTGGGTGTAGAGCTCGATATTAAAGTACTTGTCTAGCATGTGTGAGGCTCTGGGTTGGATCCTCAGCACCACAAAGAAACCAGCTGAAAAATCTACAGGTTTGACTGTTAAAGGAGTGGCCTCTGAGAAGGGAGATTTTGAAGGGACTTTTGTACTTTATGACCTTTTTTTTTGTTTTGTTTTTAACTTCCACATTTTTTTTTTTTTTTTTTTTGCAGTACTAGGGATTGAACCCAGGGGCATTCTACCTCCGAGCTACACCCCAGCCCTATTTTTTATACTTTCTTTTGAAACAGGATCTCACTAAGTTGCTAAGGGCCTCACTAAATAACAGGCTGGCCTTGAACCTGCGATCCTCCTGTCTCAGCCTCCCAAGTACCGGGATTACAAGCATGCGCCACCATGCCTGGCTTCACATATTTTTATATATAGCTAAAAAGCAATATTTTTATCTTATTAAAAAAAAACTTGAAGCCGGACGTGGTGGCGCACGCTTGTAATCCCAGTACTTTGGGAGACGGAGACCGGAGGATCTGGGTTTGCAGCCAGCCTCAGCTCGCTCTCTCTCCCTGTTTCTCTCTCTCTCTCTACCTAGTGAGGCCCTCTGCAACTTCATGAGACCCGGTTTCAAAATAAAGTATAAAAAAATAGGGCCGGGGGTGTAGCGTGGAGGTAGAACGCCCCTGGGTTCAATCCCTGGTACCGCAAAAAAAAAAATCTTGGCCAGGCGTGGTGTACACACACACACACACACACACACACA
>PVJS01060548.1:0-11219 GCA_004027185.1 Glis glis | reverse complement strand
CACAGGGTATCTACCAGCCTCAGCAACTTAGTGAGGCCCTCAGCAACCTAGCGAGACCCTGTTTTATTTATTTATTTATTTATTTATTTATTTATTTTTGCGGTACTGGGGATTGAACCCGGGGCATTCTACCTCTGAGATACACCCCCAGCCCTATTTTTTATTCTGTATTTTGAAACAGGGTCTCACTAAGTGGCAGAGGGCCTCACTAAATAGCTGAGGCTGGCCAGGAACCCAGATCCTCCAGTCTCAGCCTCCCAAGTACTGGGATTACAAGCGTACGCCACCACCCTCGGCTGAGACCCTGTTTTAAAATAAAAATAAAACAGGGATGGGGGTGTAGCTCAGGGGTAGAATGCCCCTGGATTCAATTCCAGTACCACAAAAAAGAATGAAGGAGGAGCAAGAGGAGGAGCTAACAAACATCTAGGACTTAAAATACACCTGGGTATGGTATTGTACTCCGCTTCTCCGTGAGGACTGGCTATGTGGTACTTCCTTCCTTGCTTCCTGACCTGAACATATGTCTAATTGCTTACAACAGGATGGTTCAATTGATTCTGAATACACAGATGAAATGCCATCTTAAAAACCTCATCTGTTGAACAGAAAAAGTAAGATGTTTGAGGTTTTAAAAATAGCAAAAATACTGAGGTCATGGTTTTAAGCACAAAGAGTGAAATATTTTTAAATCGAAAACCATACAACTGGATTTTAACATCAGTCTTATCATAAAGTTTCAGAAATAATTTTCAAATGTGAAAATGCTGAAGTTTGATTTTTTTTTCCCTAATGATTCCTTGGATACTTATGTTCAATAGCTTAACTGATGATAGAAGGAATCTGTACCCTCTGATCTGTTTAGTACTTTGATGTTATATATTTCAGTGAGAATGTATAGCTTTTTCAAATACCAATGCAAATATCTTATTAACTATGTTAAAGAGGTCAACATTTTTATAAATATTTTTCACATATAACTAATCCTTTATAATGTACAAGGTTTCCTTGAAAATTAGGATTAAATACTTATAATTTTAACAGAAGAAACCAATATAGATTTGAAGATAGGAGAAAGCATGAAAATTATAGTAAAGTTAATCATCATTTGTAATGATCAAGAGTTATTCTATATTAGATTTCTCAATTGACAAGTATTTTATCAAGTTAAGTGAAATAATCATTGACATACTAGTGATCTTCTGAGCCCTGTGAAATATTGTGAACTACTACATGAATAAATCTAAGCATCTTACCATGATTTCATACAGTCTACATCAAGTTACAATGTTAGAATCTGCGTTTAAAAATCTCTATCTTCAACATTCTTTGCCAAGCAATTTTTATGTCTTCAGCATTCTTTGCCAAGTAGGTTTGTATTTTATCAATCCACATTCCTTCTATTTATAGAAAATGTACAGAATCTCCCTATTACCAAGTATTCCTGCTGGGACTTTTTTTTTAAAGTTTCTAATAGGCCGGGCGTGGTGGCGCACTCTTGTAATCCCAGTACTTTGGGAGGCGGAGACTGGAGGATCCAGGTTTGAGGCCAGCCTCAGCTCTCTCTCTCTCTCTCTCTCTCTCCCTGTCTCTCTCTACCTAGTGAGGCCCTCTGCAACTTCGTGAGACCCAGTTTCAAAATAAAGCATAAAAAAATAGGGCTGGGGGTGTAGCGCGGAGGTAGAACGCCCCTGGGTTCTATCCCCAGTACCACAAAAAATAAAAAAAGTTTCTAATAGATAAGGAATTGCTTTTTTATACATTATTGTAGGTCATAAACTTTCTTTAATTTTTGTGTTAAATATATCCATATCCAAGTCTTGAGAGCTCAAAAGACTGATACAAAAACAGTACTTTCCTGCTTCATAAATTACAAGCCCCACTTCCATCCATTCCCTAGCAACAACTTTCTCCTTTTTAAATGTTGCTTTTGCTACTTAGGTCTATGTTTTCTTTTTCTTTTTCTTTTTCTTTTTCTTTTTCTTTTTCTTTTTCTTTTTCTTTTCCTTTTGTGGTACTGGGGATGGAACCCAGGGGCTTTCTACCTCTGAGCTCCACCCCCAGCCCTATTTTATTCTTTTATTTTGAAACAGGGTCTCACTAAATTGTGGAGGCTGGATGTGAACCTGCGATTTCCTGTCTCAGCCTCCCAAATACTGGGATTACAAGTGTGTGCCACCATGCCCAGTTTAGGTCTATGTTTTCTAAACAATATATTCATATTATTATTTCTTGATTTTTTTTCAATTATAGACAGTATCACCATTCTCCCATAAAGGATTTTGCATACATATACAAACATTACCCATACACATATTTTCCTTCTTCTGTTCACCTAATAGAGTTGTATGGAAGTGTGTGGTTTAATCAATCTTCACTAAGAAGTCATTGTATCATACCGTGTACTATACTGTATCCCATTGTATATTAAAATTACACAGTTTTTCCTATAAGTCTTTTTGTCTTTCCAAGAGTTACTAATTGCCTTTTTCTTGCTTAGTTTGTGTGTACCTTATTAACTCTTCTCTTAAATTCTTTACCAAAATCCAGGGAAATGGCTCCATTATAGAGCACTTGACTACCATGCATAAGGCATGTGTGTTCAATTTCCTAGCACTGCAAGAAAAACGAAGACAAAAGAGACTTCTATGAATTCCTTTTCAAATACGTAAAACTTGTTTCAAGACAGACAAGTAGGTCAGATACTATATTAATTCTCTTGCTTTCACTTTGGAACTACTCTTCCTGACACCTCATCCTTTTCCTCCACAGTGGGTAGACTATAGCTCCTGTGCAGAGCTTCCTGGGATTTGCTTTTACGTTTAGCATGGGAATTGTCTTCACTTGTCTTTTATGCAAAATATAAGCCTTAATCCTTACTTCACACTACATAATTAACTTGTAATGAATCATAGACTTAAATTTATGCATTAAAACTGTAAAACTTTCAGATTGCAATATAGGGAAAATAATTGTGGTTTTGAGTTTGGCAAAATGTTCTTTAATAGAACACTAAAATGCAGATTCTAAACAAGAAAAGTAGCTAAATTAAAATTCACCAACATTTAGTAAAATGTTCTTCATAAGACAAAGCTAAGAAAATTAAGAGACAAACCATAGACTAGGAGAAAGTATTCACAACAGATACATTCAACAAAGATATGTACAAAGACTATACAAGGAAGCTATAAGGAACTCTTGCTACTAGATTAATAAATCAATTAAAAAGGGAGAGTTGCAAGAGATAGATTTGAACAGACTTTGTCAGAAAGGATAAATGAATGACACAAGAAACTTTTCAATATTATTAGTCACTGGAGAAATGCAAATTAAAACCACAATAAGATAGTACTACTACTGTGTCAGTTATTAACTTACTACTTTTTAATTCTTAATGTGTCCTTCATAACTTGCTCTGTGACATGGGACTAGCTTTCTTAAGTGATCCTCCTTTGCCTGAGCAGGATGTTAAACTTTCCCAGGAGCAAGCGCTAGCAGTATGCTGCAGGGCGAAGGGGGCTTTTCTTTGGGATTCTAGCTGCTGCATTGTTGGGTGGTCAGTGGTCCCCATGTGTGGACGTCCTGTGCTGCTCTGCCCCACCCTGTTCTTTGTGATCCCTGAACAGACCTGGAAATGTGCATCAAAACCAGTAACGAAGACAAGGAAGGCTGAAATAAATATTGGTCTTGGTATCTTAGACAAGGGAGCAAAAGATAAGATTTTTTAAAAAGTACCATTTAGAAGAGTGAAAGGGAAATCTCAGAAATTACCAGATATAAAGGTCAGTTCCTAATGAATTCTTGCATGTATATGGCTATATTTTAGGCAGGCTGAAACCATTTACAGATCTTTGGCTGAACAAGACAACTCAACTAACTCAGATCCCTGTAGCTAGTATGTGGTAGAAATTGATTTGAACCTAGGTCTGACAAGTTCTGAAATCTGTCAACCTTCTACAGACTTTTAACAAACTATATTTTGCAGAACACAACTTTTACTCAATGACAACAGTTATTGCATTGTGGGGAGGGGATTGGGAGAAGAACATGATCAGTTAAATTTGAGAAATGCTGATAGCATAGCTTTCTTTGCTGTGGTACTTTTTAGGAATGTACTAGTTGTTAAAGAGGAGGATATGTATGCAATATATGCCAGATATATTTCATGCCCAAAATGTTTTTCCTGATGGAACAGCTCCTGGGACTGGTGTCCTGCAGAACATACTTTGGGAAGTGTTGTGTGATTTTGCATATCATAACCCATGATTATGGCATTATTGTTTAATTCACCTTTCATGCTCTCCAGCCATAACAGGATGTTCCCAAAACAGTTTCAATGAGACAGCCATGTTTTACTTATTCAGAGGACGGGAGTTGCAAATTCTTCCACTTCTGTGTGGTTTTACAATACTCTAGCCTATAAACAGGCAGGAGAATCAGGCTAATCATCACTTGGAAAAGAAAATCTACATGGCTGACGATTATTTGAAAATGCACTAATTACTATCTCCTCTGTAGCTTTCTTAGCTGCTTCACAAGACATAGTCTGAGTGTTGTAGGCCCTTCTCCCACATGGCTGCTTTATTTTTGAGAGTTTCAGACACTTGTAAGGATTACAGGGCTTCTCCACCTCCAGTATTTTTTTTAAACAAAGCCACTTTTCTAAGACCCTTCTAAATGTTCTTCACAGTTGTTACTTAAGCTGGCATTTCTATTTTCCTCTCAGTAGTTTCCAAGTACTCGGTGATATAGTCTTTAACTTATAAAATCCTTTCAAAATGTAATAGGCTTCGAGAGAGCCAGTAGCCCACTGAAGGGTGGTGAGGAACAGCTCTAGAGAATACACAGTCTATCCAGTGGAGTGGTGGCAGTAATACAGGAACAGTTTGGTGAGCTATTTTTTTCTCTCTCATAAACAAAACATAAACACATTGGAAGCAATCCAGAAATTAGAGGAGGAAAATTCCTATAATTTTACAACACCAATTCAATCACTAAATCTCTGATTGTTTTATAAACATAATATAAACATATTGGAAGCAATTCAGGAATTAGAGGGCGAGAAGTCCTCTAATTTATGACTCTGACTCAATCATGATTAGGGTTGGGGTAATTTTTCCCCCCATGCATTTTACCCTTGTTGTTCTCTGAGTCCTCTTCCAGTATTTCATTTGGCTATTTTGCATAAGAACACATAAATATTTTCCCATGATATTACATACCCTTCGTGACCAGAACTTTAATGACTGGTGAATATTCTAGTAGTTTAATTATTCCCTTTTTGAAGTACATTCAGATTATCTTGTATTTTTTCTCTGTAAATACTTCTGTCATAAACATATGGTGCAGAAAGCTTTTCCCCAAATTTTGAACTCTTTATGGCAGTTTCTCTTAAGTAGAATTACTGGGTCAATGGACATGAACATTTTTATAGGTCTTATGCTTATTATTAAATTGCTTTCTAAGATGTTCTACCAATTTACAGTGCCACTGACTACGCATAAAGTTCAGTCATTTTAGGGCAATCTTAATATTTAGGCTTCTCTCAAGAATGCTACTTTATGCATGTCTGTATTTCTAGTTTGTACTGACATTATGCGCAATGAGGGATAATTAAGATATTAGTAAAGAGAAAATTATAATTTTCTTTTGTTTCTCACCAAGTCTGCAAATACTCTTAAAACTAAAACATCTAATTGCATCCTTCTGCAAACCCTATTGGGGAGTTATACATTTGTAGTATAGCAGAAAGGCTTTGGGGCTCTCTGCTTGGCCTGCACTGATTCTCTGTGAGTTGCCATTAATGAGTTCCTCCATGCAACTTTTAGTACTCTAGAGCTCTCCTCTCCAGAAAAACCTCCCCAAAACAGATTACCACCTGCCCCATCAGATTCCCTCGTTCAAGGCTTCTAACTAAGAGACCCAGAAGCTTTGAGACAGCCTGCATTTTCATGGGAGTTTAAGAGACCCAGAAGCTTTGAGACAGCCTGCATTTTCATGGGAGTTTAAGAGACCCAGAAGCTTTGAGACAGTCTGCATTTTCCTGGGAGTTGAAAGTTCATGAAAACTCAGGCACTGGGCTGGCCATGTGGAGGTCCTAACAGGCTGATGAGCAGCAGCAGAGAGGGTTTCCTTAGAAACAGAGACGGATGCAGTAGAAAAAGAGGCAGAAGAAGAAAGCTTTCTGGGTTCCTTTGGGCTTTCTGGTTGCCATAGTCAGTCCCTGGTATGAGCAGGTTCTTCTCCTGCCTAGTGTTTTACAACATACTCAGATATTAGTTTAATAAATTTATTTTTGTTTAAAAATGCTTGAGGTGTCCTCTGTACTTGTGACTGAATGATCTTTGACTCAAGCAGGAGGATTATAGACTGTGAGGGGGCAGGGGGTACCTCTGCTGATCTAAGTAGCTTCCCCTGAGTCACACTCCTGTACCCCTGTCCCAGACTGCTGCCAGGAGCCAGGTCTGACACCTGCTTCCCGGCCTCCTGGGGCCACACATTTTGAGATGTAATATACACTCTAAAGCTCCCCATGGACCAGGCAGAAGGTGGAACATCCTCAGAAACTGTGCCCTTGCTTGGCTTATTTCTCTTTTCTGTCCTGTTTCCCTCACTCCCTTACCAGTTTCTTGTGAGATGGTTTATCTTATAAATCACAAGTTTTACTCAAATCCTTGGCTCTAGTTCGTCATCTGGGATAATTCAATCTAAGACAATAGCCTGTCTCGCAAAGGCCAGGGACAAAGTAGATACTTGTTCATCATACAGCACATGAACTGCCAGCTATCATTCTGCATCACTTGACAACCAGATTAGATCGGATACGTTGAGTGCAAGCCAGCCTTCTTATTAGTCAGTGAATTCTATGCCATGTGTTTGCATTGAAACATACATCTCCTTTGGGACTGAGAAAATATTTGATAAATGGCACATCCTGCGGTCTGGTGTAACCTATTGTATACTCATGGTAGTGGTGCCCATACTCTTGGTGGGAATACTATAAATAATATAAATAACCAAGAAGCAAAGGGCTAGGTATGTTATTTAACTAAATATTAGAATATTCATACCATGATGTTACATATTGGCATATATATATACACATATAAATAATACATATAATACATATATAGATATTAATTATATCTCTTTCTTGTGTGTGTGGTGCTGGAGATTAAACCCAGGAGCATTCTACCTCTGAGCTACACTCCCATCCCTTTTCCCTTTTTTTTTTTTGTGGTACTGGGGATTGAACCCAGAGGCATTCTGTCTCTGAGCTACACCACCAGCCCTATTTTTTTTTCTTTATTTTGAAACAGGGTCTCACTAAATTGCGGAGTGCCTCACTAAGTAGCTAAGGCTGGTTGCAAACCTGCGATCCTCCTGTCTCGGCCTCCCAAGTACTGGAATTACAAGTGTGCACCACCATGCCTGGCTTTATTTTTTTATTTTGAAATAGTCTTGCTAAGTTTCTTAAGCTGGCCTCAAACCTGTGATCCTCCTGTCTCAGCCTCCCAAGTACCAGGATTACAGGCATGCACCACTATGCCCAGCTGGCCTATAATTTTTAAAGTACATTCTATTGTGTCCTCATAGTTCTGCATCATATGTTACTTTTCAAAAGTGAATCAGTGGAACTACTATCATAAACAATGTGTACATGTGAAAATATACCAACATCATTCTCGGTACTTCATATGGGTGGGGAGAGGCGGGGGTACACTAAGAGCTATGTGCATGTATGTTAACATCAAATAGATATTCATTGTGATGTGAGACTCCAATGCACCAACAGAAGCATGTTAAAAAATTAATAGAGCTAAGCTGGGTGTGGTGGTGCACACTTGTTATCCCAGTACTTGGGAGGCTGAGACAGGAGGATCACAGGTTCATGGCCAGCTTCAGCAACTTAGTGATGCCCTATCCAACTTAGTGAAACCCTGTTTCAAAATAAAATAATACATGCCGGGCGTGGTGGTGCACGCTTGTAATCCCAGTACTTTGGGAGCCGAAGACCGGAGGATCCGGGTTCGCGGCCAGCCTCAGCTCTCTCTCTCTCTCTCTCTCTCTCTCTCTCCCTGTCTCTCTCTGTCTACTTAGTGAGGCCCTCCACAACTTCGTGAGACCCGGTTTCAAAATAAAGTATAAAAAATAGGGCCGGGGGTGTAGCGCGGAGGTAGAACACCCCTGGGTTCAATCCCCAGTACCGCAAAAAAAATAAAATAATACAATAGGGTTGGGGGTATAATTCAAAGTTAGAATGCCCCTGGATTCCATGGACAGGACCACCAAAAAAAAAAAAAAGTACTAGAGCTAATAAGTGAGAGCCTGCAGAATCTGCACATTTTGAATCTTTTGATTGAAAAAGATCTCATTATTTACTTATTTTGATTCTTATTCTCATGGATTTTTAGTTGAGATATTTTTATTTTTATAATACATTTATTGATGTGTTACAGTTTCACATCATTTGGATTATTTCTCTAAGTCATGATACAAATTAATGAGGCAGTGAAATGTATTCTTTCCTATTGGAGTTTTTTATTTTTTGCGGTACTGGGGATTGAACCCAGGGGTGTTCTACCTCCGCGCTACGCCCCCGGCCCTATTTTTTATACTTTATTTTGAAACCGGGTCTCACTAAGTTGCGGAGGGCCTCACTAAGGAGAGAGAGAGAGAGAGAGAGAGAGAGCGAGAGAGAGAGACAGGGAGAGAGAGAGTGAGAGAGCTGAGGCTGGCCGCGAACCCAGATCCTCCAGTCTCCGCCTCCCAAAGTACTGGGATTACAAGCGTGCGCCACCACGCCCTGCTCCTATTGGAATTTTTATATCACAAATAATGGATTTACCGAGGAAGAACATGTTCAAGTTCACAAGGTCATATGATACACAAAAAAGAGAGCATGTTCCTTGCCTTCAAATAACTAACAATATAATGAAAATAGCAACATTATTCATCTTAGTTTTATTTACTTATATGTTTACTTATACCTCAGAGGAACCTCATATCTTTTGGGGGGTTACTTTTTTCCCCAAGAAACAACAATCTGCAGTAGTAAGATTTAGAAGACATATTCCTGATTTTTTGGGGTGTGTGTGTGTGTGTGTGTGTGTGTGTGTGTGTGTGTGTGTTACTGGGGATTGAACCCAGGGGCATTCTACCTCCCAGCTATAGCCCTTTTGATTTTGGAACAGGGTCTCACTAAACTGCTAAGGGTCTCACTAAGTTGCTGAGGCAAGCTTCAAACCTGCAATCCCCCTGTCTCAGCCTCCCAAGTACTGGGATTAGAGGCATGTGCCACCACGCTCGCACAAATCCCTGATTTAATGCTATTTACTCATTGGCATTTGACTTCTATGGGTTTCTCTTTTCTTCTTTGATAACCAGGCACAGTTGTATTTGAAGCATTTATTCTGTCTTATCTTCTAAGGAGCTGCTCTAACACTCCCCCCAGCCTCAGAAATACTGAGGAAACCTAAGCTAAGCACTTACCTAACCTTATGTGTATACTCAAACCAGAAAGCTTCTAGGAATGTCTGAGTTTCAATGAGCTTCCCAACTTTTTAGCTGAGTCCTTACTTTTCAAGTTTTAAGACCTGTGAATACATAGAGAGTTTCATGAAAATACAACTGTGGTAGAAAGTACCAGCCCTCTGCTGCGTTAAGAGATGAGGATACTTTAAGCCAAGAGCCCATTTCCTCTTCCAATCTTTCTCTGCTTTATTCTTTAACCACAGATGCAGCCTTCCTCTTGATGCATCTTCCTCTACTTAATCTCTATTCCACCTCTGGGCCATCACTTTGAAATATACAGTACCCAGAAAAAAAGGGGCCTCCAGAGAAGATATGATTCCTCAACATATTTTATGGGTGAATCTACAGGAGAAAGAAATAAAATTTTCTAAAAGCCCAAGATTTAATGAAAATGGGAACAAATCATCGAGGATTACAGTTCCAGGTCTGAGCCACAAGCACATTAAGGCATGTTGAAGTTGAGTGTGCTTTATATTCATAATGTCTTGAGCGCCCTGTGATTTAAAATGGCCATTAAAGATTATGCAAAATGTGCAAAATTAATGCGCAGTGATTTTCCTTCTGATGAGTCTTCTATTTTATTTTACTGTCCTCTGCCTTCTTGCCTTAATTTACCTACCCTGCCAGGTAGCTTGAGTTCAGAAATAGCAAAGTCAACTTACTTGACCTGATGATGGTCCAGTTTAACATGGTAACAGAAACTGCAGGGACACATGAAAGAGACCGACTTTGGATTCATAGAAAGGTTCAAATCCTAAATCTCTGATGTACTGGCTTTTCTTTATACAAGTTGTCTCACTGCTAGGTATAGTATCCACTTGTTTGTAGTTATTGTGAGGCTTAAAAGAGAAAATGTATGGAATGCATATAAAATGCATTCCTTGTGACCTGGAGTTTCAAGGCTGTTTTAACATTATAACAGTATTTTTCACAACCCTTACCATTTAATAACTTATAACCCTAGGTTAAATATTTGTTTGTGATAGAACACCTACCACCTAAAATATATGCATTAAAAATATGTATTTTAAGCCAGGTGTAGTGTACATGCCTATAATCCCAGTACTTGGGTGGCTGAGACAGGAGGATCACAGGTTCAAGACCAGCCTCAGCAATTTAGTGAGACTCTCATAAACCTAGGAGACCCTGATAAAAAAATAATAATTTTAAGCTAATTAAGTGAAAGGAGTATATTTCCCTTTGCAACGGTCTACTCTCAATTCCTCAAGCATCTTAGTCATATTTTTGTCTGATAAATAATCACTGAGCAAATTTTGAATCATGAAAAGTAATCATAGCTTACATATTTATGTTGGATTTTTTCTTTTCATATGTTAACTATTTTCATGCTTTGGAAAAAATGGTGCACAAGGTCAATAATTCCCATCATTTTAAAAACTTGTAAAGTACAAAAAAATGAATTCCCTTAGTAAAAGGACATTAATGAGAAAACTAGTGAATTCTAGGTATGGGGTTTAGTTAATAGAAATATACTAATGCTGGTTTCTTAGTTATGATAACTGTGCTGCGGTGATGTGAGATGTTAAGAAGAGGGGAGATGGAATGAGGGCTGTATGGAAATTCTGCATTATTATTGGAACATTTCTGTAAGTCTGACATTATTCTAAATGAAAAGTTGATTTCAGAAAGGTAAGTCTTCTTCCCAAACAAACCTGAAATCTCCA
>PVJS01060547.1:0-11219 GCA_004027185.1 Glis glis | reverse complement strand
CCCACACAGCCAAAGAGAGGACCTGCCAGTCATGCTTGGGCAGGAGCCCAGGAGCACAGACACCAGCCCCTCCCTCCCTCCATCCAGGGAAGCTGCTCAGAGCCCTGCCCAGGCCAGGAGGACCAGGGGAGCCCACTTGCCAACACCCGCGGGCCCCCCCCCCCGCACTGCAAGTTGGGGCCTGGCATTCCTGGCCAGCCAGCCCCAGCAGCGCTGTCGCCCCAGCCCGGGGTCCCCCTGTCTTTGCAGTGCCCGCCCTCCCGAGGGCTGGAAATTGCGGCTCCTGCGGCTCTGCTAAACACCGCAATTACTCCGGGGAAATGACTCGCGCCCTCCTCCCGCGCTCGGCCCGGGCCCGCTCCTCTCCGCTCCCCTCCCGGCCGCTCCCGCCTCCAGGCCGCGGGGCCACTCGTGCCGCACGGGGCGCCCGGGGCGCCGGCCGCACTCACGCGGATGACATGGCGCGAGGAGTTCCTGTTGTCCAGGCTGACGGTGAGGAGAAGAGCGCGGCGGCGCTGTACACGCCCTGCACCTTGTGCAGCTGCAGGGTGAGGTCCCAGGCCATAGGGAGCTTGTCCTCGGGGATGGCATGGCGCCGCGCATGCAAACGAGTAGAAGTCCTGGCGCGGGTCGATGCTGGCGTCCAGGTTAGCGGCCAGGAATCGGGCAGCCTCGAGCAAAACAGCCACTCTCCGTTGTCCTGGTCTGTCTTCTGCTGCCTCTGTGGTATCTTTGCCAGAGAAGCTGTCATCTGCTCCTTCCCGAGCCCCCAGCCGTCCAGGGTCTTCATGCAGGATGTCATTGGAAAGGCCAGTAGACACGTTTGAAGGTGTGCAACCAGTGCAGGATAAGCCACACCGGTGGTATTGTAGACCCCACACTGGCAGAGACAGAGGCTGCCTATGGGAAGGTTGGAGACGATGTTCAGGAACAGGAGGTCCACACAGGGGGGACAGGAGCCCCATCCAGGAAGGTCAGGCTGTTCCCATCTCATGGTGTGGCCTGATGTGCTGCTGGGGAAAATGCTGGAGAAATTGTGGCGTTTGTGGCTCAGGCTGTATGTGCTGACCCGGTGAAAGTGGCATCGATTAAACAGCCACAAATTGGAAACAGCTCCAGTGTCCATCAACAGGAAAGGGGATGAGAATTAGAGTATTTTCAAAAGTGGAAAACTATGCAGCAACAGGCTCTTGTTAAATGCAACAAATTACGGGCACACCTTGGAGAAAATGTAGGTTCCACTCCAGAGCACCGCAATAAGTGATACGGCAGTAAAGCAAGTCTTTTGTTTCCCAGTGCACATAAATATGATGTTTACACTATAGCGTAGTCTGTTAAGCATGTAATAGAATTATGTCTTTAAAGTGTATGTAACTTAATTTAGTAATATGTTATTACCTTTTGTTGCAGTACTGGGGATTGAACCCAGGAGCATTTTACCTCCGAGCTACGCCCCCAGCCCTATTTTTTATTCTTTTATTTTGAAACAGGGTCTTCCTAAGTTGCAGAGGGCCTCACTAGGTAGCTGAGGCTGACTGTGAACCTGCGATCCTCCTGTCTCAGCCTTCCAAGTACTGGGATTACAAGCGTGCGCCACCACGCCCAGCTAGTAATATGTTATTACTAAAAAAATGCTAGCGATCACCTGAGCCTTCAGCAAATCCTAATCTTTTTGCTGGAGGGTCTTACTTTGATGTTTATGACTGCTGACTGATCAGGGTGGTGGTTGGTAAAGGTCAAGGTAACTGGGGCAATTTCTTTTTTCTTTTTTTTTTTTTTCCTTGGTTCTGGGGATTGAACCCAGGGACATTCTCCCAGCCCTTTATTTTTTTGTTTTTGAAACAGGGCATCATTAGGCTGCTGAGAGTCTCAATACATTGCTGAGGCTGTCCTGGAACCTGGGCTCTACCTGTCTCAGACTTCCAGTGCCACACCCAGCTCATTGAGTTTAATTGAGGGGGGAGGGAATTAAAATCCCATCTGGGTTCATCAGAATTTGTAAGGGAAATAAAACTGAGGCCTCAGGGCCTCAGGTATCTGCCTGGGTCAGACAAGCTGGACTGGCTCCAGGGTCTGATTGGATCTGGCAGTGATCAATTGGATCCAGTTAAGAAAACTGGTGGGTTTCTGTCTTTGTTTTCGGTGGTTGAATATTCTGGATCATAGATCCTCAAGCTTACTGGCTTAAAGCCCCCTTTTCAGAAAAATTATTCAGCATCCCTAGATCCCTCCACTATCTCCTTCTTTTTTTCTTTTTCCTTCTACAGCTGAGCTTCACCCCCATCCCTATTGTATTTTTTATTTGGAAACAGGGTGTCACTAAGTTGCTAAGGGACTGGCTAAATTGCTGAAGTTGGCCATGAACCTGCGATCCTCCTGTCTCAACCTCCCAAGTACTAGGATGACAGTCATGGGCCAGCACACCCAGCTACCTCATTTCTATTTAATGCCCCCCAATAGCACCTGAGGCTACTACCGCCCTCCTGGATCCTTCCAGCATCCTCTCCTCCAGGGGGCAGTATTTGGAATCTATGACTGGATCCAAAGAGCCCAGGACTCCAGCTAATTTTAGGTATAACTATGTGTAATAACTAAAGACATGGAAATACCTTATCAAAAATAACTCAGAGTTACAGTGGCCAGGGTGGGGGAATTTAATCTAAACAAAATTGCTCGTTGGAAACGGAAAATAAGTGCTACAGTTTGGCTATGGTTTGAGTGTCCACAACCTTCATGTGTTGAACTTTAATCCCCACACTGAGGGATGAAGAGGGTGAAACTTAATCTGACTGCGGCGTTTAGAGATGGGGCCCCTGGGAAGTGATTAGGATTAGAGGAGGTCATTAGAGTGACACCCCCAGGTTGGAATCTTGGTGGCTCCCCCCCATTGGCTTTTTAAAAAATTTTTGGTAATGGGGATAGAATCTGGGGAATTCTACCTCTGAGCTACACTCCTAGCCTTTTCTATTTTTTTTATTTTTTATTTTGAAACAGGGTCTCACCATGTTGCTGAGGTTCTTGCTAAACTGCTCAGGCTAGCCGCAAACCTGGGATCCTCCTGTTCCTGTCTTAGCCTCCTGAGTACTGGGATTACAGGTGTGCACCATCATGCCCAGACTTGGTGGCTTTTTTAAAAGAGGGGAGAGAGAACTGGGCACAGTGGTGCACGCTTGTATCCCAGTGCTTAGGAGGCTGAGACAGGAGGACTGCAGGTTCTAGGCCAGCCTCAGCAACTTAGACCCAATTTCAAGATAAAAAATAAAATAGGGCTGGTGTGGGGGGGTGAAGCTCAGAGGTAGAATGAACACCCTTGGATTCAATTCCCCAATATCACACATACACACAAAAAAAAAGAAAGAAAAAAAGAGGGAAGAGAAGCCAGGCGCAGTGATGCACACCACAGTCCCGCAGTCCCAGCTACTTGGGAGGCTGAGGCCAGAGGGTCACTTGAGCCCAGTAGTTCAAGGCCAGCCTGGGCAACATATCAAGACTCTGCCTCTACTGGAAAAAAAAAACATGAAATATGTGGGGGTCTTTTGGGGGGAGATAAGGGGGAAAAGAGATTATTATTCGGAAGTAGAAAGAATAATCTACTTTCCAATATGAGAAAGAGACAAAGCATAGGACAGCCACTGAAGAGGGCTGGGGGAGGTTCGTGCAAGATCAAGTTTGCTAAAGGAATTTTGTGTGTGATCTAGTTAGCGAAAATTAAAGGGAGTTATTTATAAAATTTTCTATGTAAGCATTAATATCAGAAGTACAATGATGGGAAACTAGAATTTGGTCCAGTGTATTAAAATAACCTGCCCGGAGTATTGATCTGCTCCTAATGGGAAATTTTAAGGGGGGTTTATTATTTTATTTCTTACCTTTTAGGAAATTGGTTTAGGAAACAGATTCTGTGCTTCACCAGAACCAGTTACTGTGCTTCATGTGGTCTTTATTAGGTTATTAGGTGTTCGGTCACTTGACAAAACAGTCCTTTCTGCTAAAGGGCTGAAGTTTTTTTCTATGACTGTAAAACTTTCTAGATTTTCCTTTTGGAGTGTGTGTGTGTGTGTGTGTGTGTGTGTGTGTGTGTGTGTGTGTTTACTGGGGATTGATCCCAGAGGCATTCTACCCCTGACCTACACCCCCAACCCTATTTCAAATTTATTTTGAAACAGGGTCTTGCTAGGTTGCTGAGAGTCACTACTTGCTGAGGCTGTCCTCGAACTTGCAATACTCCTGTCTCAGCGTCCCAAGTACTGGGATTACAGGCATGTGCCACCATGCCCTGCTCTTTTGGAATCTTTTGTCTATTTGATTAAATGACTATTGTTCACAGGGACCTTATTTGGCTCAAGTGTTTTGGCCTTTCATAAATTTTGACAAACTTCCTCAAATCATATTCTAAATTGTTCTGGGCATGGTGGTGAACATCCGTAATCCCAAGGATTGGGGAGGCTAAGGCAGGAGGATCGCAAGTTCAAGGCCAGCCTGGGTAACCTAGCAAGACCCTGTCTCAAAATAAAAAACTAAAAAAGAGCCAAGTGTGGTGGCACATGCCTGTAATCCCAGTACTTGGGAAGCTGAGACAGGAGGATCGCAGGTTTGAGGCTAGCCTCAGCCTCTTAATGAAACCCTGTTTCAAAATAACAAGCCAGGCGTGGTGGTGCCCGCCTGTAATCCCAGTACTTGGGAGGCTGAGACAGGAGGATTGCAGGTTCAAGGACAACCTCACCAAGTAGTGAGACTCTCATCAACCTAGTAAAACCCCGTTTCAAAATTAAAAAAAAAAATAGGGCTGGGGATGTAGCTCAGAGGTAGAATGCTCCTGGGTTCAATCCCCAGTACAAAAAAAAAAAAAAAAAAAAGCAAAATAACAAAAAGGGCTGGGTGTAGCTTGGAGGTAGAATGCCCCTAGATTCAACCCCCAGTATCAAAAAAATAAAAAGAGCTAGGAGTTTGGTCCAGTGGTAGAATGCTTGCCTGCATGTGTGAAAACCTGGGTTCAGTCCCCAGTACCACACAAAAAAAAAATGAAAATAGAAAGAAGGAAGGAAGGAAGGAAGGATAGAAATTGGACAAATTCACAGAAATCTGATAGTCCTATCACATATAATATATAATAATGCTATCAGTATAATGCTATCAGTCATAGTTTTAGTTAGTAGTTTCAAATGTACTTGACAGAAATAACTGAATTTCCTCATTCACAGATGGCTAATTGTTCACTCGGGTACTTTTCAGAGCAACTATGAGCCTAATTGTTTTGTGTCCAAGGACACTCATGGAAAGGGCTGTGACAAATATAAAGTGCTGATAACTTCAAATCTTTTGTGTGTGTGTGTGTGTGTGTATGTGTGCGTGTGTTTCTGAGAATTGAACCCAGAACCTTGTTCATGCTAGGCAAGCACTGAGCTATATCCCTCAGGCAGGGCTGATAACTTTAGGATCATACCATGGGACTGGCTGAGAAGTCCCAGAACCCTTATGAAGAAGCCAATTGGGCCAGGTGTGGTGGGATGTACCTGGGATCCTGAGACAGGAGGATTGCAGGTTCAAGGACAGCTTCAGCAAGTAGCAAGACTCTCATCAACCTAGCGAGATCCTGTTTCAAAATAAAAATGAAAAAAATTGGGCTGGGGGTGTAGCTCGGAGGTAGAATGTCCCTGGGTTCAATCCTCAATACCAAAAAAAAAAAAAGAAGAAGAAGCCAATCAGTTCATGCAACGGCTAACCCAACATCAAGCAGAACAAGAGTGCTTACTTCGGCAGCACATATACTAAAATTGGAATGATACAGAGAAGATTAGCATGGCCCCTGGGCAAAGGTGACATGCAAATTCGTGAAATGTCTCATATTTTTTTTAAAGAATAAAAAAAAAAGCAGAACAAGAACCAACTAGAATACCAAGGAAATGCTTTGGTGGATCTTCATGCTAATAAGTCAGCCAGTACTGAGATGCTTAGGGTCTGCAATCTGAGTGAACTCTGTGAGACTGATCCAAGACGACCCCCCTATGACGATCTGTTTAATAAACTGTGCTATGCACCCACATTGAAGGGGAAAGTTAGTATGTAGGAAGATAGAAGTCTAGGGTGAAAAGCATGGACTGGTATTTCCTGAGTCTTTCAAGCCTTCCCAAGTCCTTTAAGCTTCCATTGCTGAAGTTCTGTCCTCCTGCCGGGGGTGCGGCTGGCTCAGTGGTAGAGGCATGCCCAGTATCCAGAAGGCCCTGGGCTTGATCGCCAGCACTGGAAACAAAAGATTGCTGGTAAAAGTTCTGCGTTGCACAACTCATCATAGAATAGACCAAACGATACACATTATGGAAGATATTGGTGGGGGCTTCTGTTCCAAAATTGCTGGAATAGATTATAATGAATGTTTGGTTTGTTAAGCCATCATCCCGGAAGCTGATCAGGACCTCAGGTGGGATGTGTCCACCACCCAAGGGATCATCTGAACATTTACAGAAGGACTTCGCTCAACGCCACCCTCTGAGGGACACCAGTGTGTAATCATCATTGTTGTGTGTTTTCTGATTGAGAAGAAGCTTTCCCGTGTAGGAAAACCAATCTTGTGATAGTTGCCAAGAAATTAGAAAATGGGTTTCCTTTATGGGATTCGTGGAGAACTCTCCAGTGACAGGGACTCATTTTACTGAGTAAGTTAAAAAGGAGCTGAATACAGTATTAGGAATACTATGGCATTACCATTGCTCTGACTGCTATGGTTTGGATCTTAAATGTCCCCCAAAGTCCAATGTGTTGGAGGATATGATGCTAGTGGGAGGTGGTGGAACCTTTAAGAGGTGGGGCCTGGTGGGAGATCTTTATGTCATTGGGGGCGTGCCCTTGAAGGGGATACTGGGACCCTGGCCACTTTTTCCTTTATGTCTACTTCCTGGCCACGAGGTGAACAGGTTTGCTTTGCCGCAAATTTCCACCATGACATGCTGCCACAGGCCCAAAGCAGCGGAGCCAACAGATCTGGATGGAAATCTCTAACATCCAAGCCAAAGCAACCCTTTTCTTCTAAGTTGATTCTTTCAGCTATTTGTGATAGTGACAGAAAGTCAACTCACACACCAATCATCATCAGTCTCTGGCAAGGCAGGATGGATGGTATTTTAAAACTGAAACACCACCAGGTGTGGTGGTGCATGTCTGTAATCCTAGGACTTGGGAGGCTGAGACAGGAGGAACACAGGTTCAAAGCCAGCCTTGGCAACTAAGTGAGGCCCTGTTTCAAAATAAAAAATAAAATAGGGCTGGGGATGTAGCTAGGAGATAGACTGCCCCTGGGTTCAATTCCCAGCACCACCAAGCAAAACAAAACCGAAACAGGCAGTTAGTGGATCAACTGGATTGCCCTGGCCAAAGGCAGGGCCCTCAGCTTTTAACAGCAATTAGATTCACTCCCATAGGAAAGCAGACAGTGATCCCTTACGAATAGTTCCTGGATGGCCACCGCTCCTAAGACCGAAGTTCCTGTATGCCCTGCTTCCTAAAACTCTGGTGTGTCCAGGTGCTGCAGGCTGCAGTGCATCATGCCCAAGGGTGCTTCACCAGACGGATTTCCAGGATCCACAGCTCAAGACAATCAAGCCCTTCATGATTTAGAGCCTGGGGATTGGGTCTTCTGAAAATGACGTCAGAGAAGGGCAGCCCTTGGACCCCAGAGGAAGGGATGTTCCAAGTTATTCCTAAGACCCACATTGCACCAAAACTGCGTGGCCTTAAACCTTGGGTCCACACTCAACTCAAACGGCTGCTCCAGACTCCTAGAACTGTCTACCTCTCGGAGACTTTAAGTAAAGCTGAGCAGGGAAGCATTATTCAGAAGCAGATGGCATCTAAGACAGGGACACCTTTCCTGAGATAATGGGTCAGGACTTCTCTGCCATCATGAAAGCCTTATCCTTTTTCTTTTTACTTTATTTATTTATGTATGTTTTTATTAGTAGTAGGGATCGGATCCAGGGGCATTCTACCTCCATGCTACACCTCCAGCCCTTTTTTATTTTTTTATTAGGAAACAGGGTCTTGCTAAGTTGCTGAGGGTGCCACTAAGTTGTTGAGGCTGGCCTTCAAACTGCAATCCTCCTGTCTCAGCCTTCCGAGTACTGGAATTACAGGCATGTGTCAACATGTCTGGCCTTTTCTTTGTATTATTTTCCTTCACTTTCTGCTGTCCTTGTCCTTCCCTTCTCCTTTTTGTGGTGGTGGACTTGGCTTTTCCAAGGTTTTCTAGTCTTTATGTTCTTCTAGGTCAGTAGGACTTGTGTTAGGTTAATAATAAAAGCAGATACCTCTAAAGCCAGGAGTGGTGGCGCACGCTTGTAATCCCAGTACTTGGAGGCTGAGACAGGAGGATCTGGGTTTGCGGCCAGCCTCAGCTACTTAGTGAGGCCCTCTCCAACTTAGTGAGACCCTGTTTCAAAATAAAGAACAAAAAATAGGGCTGGGGGTGTAGCTCAGAGGTAGAATGCCCCTGGGTTCAATCCTAGGTACCGCAAAAATAAATAAGTAAGTAAGTAAGTAAGTAAGTAAATAAATAAATAAATATGGATACCTCTAGCCAGGCCTGGTGGCACACACCCGTAATCCTAGTACTTGGGAAGCTGAGACAGAAGGATCGCAGGTTCACGACCATCCTCAGCAACTTAGTGAGGCCCTCAGGAATTTGATGAGGCCCTGTTTCAAAATAAAAAACAAAATGGGGGCGGGGGTGTAACTGAGAGGTACAACATCCCTGGGTTAAATCCCCAGTAACACACACACACACACACACACACACACACACACACACAGTTACTTCTTCATATCAGACCATTTTACAACAAACTATAGTCCTTAATTGCTCTCACACTCCAAAGAGGAGCTATGACTAATTGTTCTCAAATATTATTGAACTGCCTATATTGTCTGAACTTGGACTTATTTGATTGTGATTGGCTCAGGTAGTGGGCTCCTGGTGAGGTATGCATTTCCATCTGTTGGTATTGTTCCGCTAACAGTGATCATGAGAGTCCCCTGGGTATGCCCTGTCCTCTTGAAAGGTCTCAAATGTCCACATGTACCCTATGATGACGCTGAATGTCTCCCTGGCTGGAATGATGACAAACTTCAATACATGTATGCTAATGAGGACACCTTAACCAGTGAATGTGTGTTGAAATCAAAACCCTCAGCTCTCCATCACTATAACAAATACCTGAGTTAATGAACTTAGAGAAAAGGTTGATTTTGGCTCAGAGTTTTAGAAACTTCAGTCCTTTGGTTGGCTGCGCTGCTTTGGGCCTGTGGCAGGAGAACATGGTAGAACAAACTGCTTGTGTCATGGCTGGGAAGCAAATGAGAGGAAGAGGAAGGGGTCAGGGTCCCACTGTCCTCTTCAAGGGCACACCCCCAATGACCTGAAGACCTCCCATTAGGCTCCACTTTTTTTGTTTTTGGTACTGGGGATTGAACCCAGAGGCACTCTACCTCTGAGCTACACCCCCAGACCTTTTTGTCTTTATTTATTACACAGGGGCATTCTACCTGCAAGCTACACCCCCCAGCCCTTCCTTCCTTCCTCCCTCCCTCCCTTCTTTCCTTCCTTCCTTCCTTCCTTCCTTCCTTCCTTCCTTCCTTCCTTCCTTTCTTCCTTTTTTAGAACTCAGGAGCATTCTACCTGTGAGCTATACCCCCAGCCTTATTTTCTTTTTCTTTTTCTTTTTTTTTTTGTGGTACCGGGTATTGAACCCAGGGGCATTCTACCTCCGAGCTACGCCACCAGCCCTATTTTTTTATCCTTTATTTTGAAACCGGGTCTCACGAAGTTGTGGAGGGCCTCACTAAGTAGCCGAGACAGGCCGCGAACCCGGGTCCTCTGGTCTCCGCATCCCAAGTACTGGGATTACAAGCGTGTGCCACCACGCCCGGCTTCTTTTTCATTTTGAAACAGTGTCTCACTAAATTGCTGAGGCTGGCCTCAAACCTCTGGTCCTCGTATCTCAGCCTCCCAAATCTGGTATTACAGGCATGTGCACCAGCCCTGTATATGTTCTCTTGAAGTAACTCAACTTTAGTACAGGGCAGAATGCCTGCGCTGAGTGCGCCTAAAGCTTACCTCACATTCCCACCCCTGCAAGTAACTTATTAATCAAAGGAGCTCCCTCCTCTGGCTCAGGGAGCCAGCCTGACTCTTCTTGGCTGAGCTGTGTCTCCCTTTCTAAACAGAAGCCCCAATAAAAGCCGTGCCTGCATGTTCGATCGCCTGACTAACTTTCATTTCCATTGTCACTGGGTCAAAAGATCTGACTGTCCGGCATCACCCTGACCTTTACAACAAAGAGGCCAGTTTGGGAATACCTGAAGGGCCTGTCACTGAGAGTCTCAAAGTCCGAGGACTGGGTACACACTCAAGGGAATGGTTCATTGCTAGATAAGACCCCTTCAGTTCCTATGAAGGCCTGTGTGGCAGTCGGCTGTGGCCCACTCCACCCGCCAGCCGGGACATGCAGGTGTCCCCTTCTACATGAGAATGAGACGATTCTGGAGTGGGGGGACGGGAAGAAAACTGCCCAAGCACCAGGGCAGGAGACGCCCCCACACCTCCATATACAGTTACTGTGGAGCCGCCTGCGCAGCAGGGAGCCAGGGCACTGGGGTCTCAGCCTTCGAGAATCTGGGGGTGCAGGCAAAAAGACACTAGACCAGGTTTACACGTGGATAAGGTCTGGTTAATTGGTCGCTTTTTTGAGAGTCTCAGTCCAGTGAGAAAAGGTGAAAGAGACTTCGGGTACTCAAGACCCCCCTCCGATGGCACCTCCTCCTCCGGCCTCCACTCTCCCTCCCCTGCCTGGCAGGAGCAGGTCTTGGACCCAGCGCGAGGTGCGCCTGCTGTCCGGCCTGGTGCTCACCGTGGGCCAAGCTCGAGGTCATCGAGGACCGCGGGGCTGGGGCCCCGGCAGCGCGCTGGGACCTCACCCTGCTGCTGCACAAGGTGCAGGGCGTGCACAGCCCCCGCGCTCTTCTCCTCACCGTCAGCCTGGACGACAGGAACTCCTCGCGCCATGTCATCCGCGTGAGTGCGGCCGGCGCCCCGGGCGCCCCGTGCGGCACGAGTGGCCCCGCGGCCTGGAGGCGGGAGCGGCCGGGAGGGGAGCGGAGAGGAGCGGGCCCGGGCCGAGCGCGGGAGGAGGGCGCGAGTCATTTCCCCGGAGTAATTGCGGTGTTTAGCA
>PVJS01060546.1:0-11218 GCA_004027185.1 Glis glis | reverse complement strand
AGAGAGAGAGAGAGAGAGAGAGAGAGAGAGAGAGACAGAGAGGAGAGAGAGGAAAGAGAGAGAGAGAGAGAGAGAGATCGTGCGCGCTGAGGCTGGCCGCGAACCCGGATCCTCCGGTCTCCGCCTCCCAAAGTACTGGGATTACAAGCGTGCGCCACCACGCCCGACTTCCAGCACCTTTTCTTACACCTACTTGAGAGGGGGCCCCTCTTATTTCAACTCATTCCTCTTTAGTGGCTTGGCAGATCTGTCCCTCTGGTCCATTGAGAACCCACAGATGAGGCCAGGAGGAGAGAGTCCCATATGTTTTAATTAACCAGGAGAAATGCTCAAGTCCTGTCTCTGGGAAGAGAGAAAGGTAAAAGACATCTTTAAGACTTCAGTGTCCACTAGGAGAGGGACATGTCTATTTTGTTCAACACTCTGTCCAGTGCCTGGCACACAGGCAGCAAAATAAATATCTAGGGCATGCTACGAAAAGACATCTAGAGGTGATGCACCTCATTTCAAGAAACCTAATATTTAAATATTTGCAGCCAGGCATGGTGGCACACACTTAAAATCCCAGTACAAGCTGGGAGGCTAAGGTAGGAGGATCACAGGTTCGAGGACAGCCTCAGCAAGTAGTGGGACTCTCATCAACCTAGTGAGACTGTCATCAACCTAGTGAGACCCTGTTTCAAAGTAAAAATAGAAATAGAAGGGTTGGGGGTGTAGATCAGAGGTAGAATGCCCCTGGGTTCAATCCTGAGTACCAAAATAAATAAGTAAATGAATAAATAAGTAATAAATAAATAAATAAATAAACACATATTTGTATGCATTCATAAAATATCCTCAAGTGTTCCACTCAGACACTCTGGAGGTATTTGGTGTGTGTGTGTGTGTGTGTGTGTTGCTGGGGATTGAACCTAGGCCTTGTGCATGCTAAACTGAGCTACACCTGAGCCTGGAGGGTAGTAACACACCTTAAGTTCTTTGGCTTTTGGGTCTCTGCACTAGGCAACTATTTGGACCTCTGATCTGAGGGTGCTGGAAACCCCAGGGACCCTCTGTGAAGTGTCTGGCTTTTTTCCCCCTCTCCTGAGAGGAGGGCAGCCTTCTCTTTTACTCCCCTCCAACTTGTGAATGCAAGAGCAAAGGTGAAGAGTGGCAGGATCTCCTGGGGACACCCTAAGAGGGGCCAAAGAGGCCGCAGTGTGAGGAGGGGGAACTGGAGAGATCTACAGAACTTCCGGATAGGAATTCTTCCTCCGCAACTCCCCACGCCACTTGGGATCTCTGCTTATCATGGCCTCCCAGCCCAGCAATCCTTCTGCCCCTGCTGGCAGGAGCAGCCGTGCCCACCGGGACCACAAGGCATGAGTCAGCAGACAGATACTTAACTGAGGGAGTGACGGGCAGCTTCAGGGTAAACCGCCTGGCTCAGCTCCCTTTTCCTGAACCTTGACCTTGCCCGAGTGGCAAGAACAGTGTGCTGCTGCAGCTCAGGCCACTCCTGGAAATGAACAGGGGACCAGGAATTGGGAACTGCCCTCCCTGTGAGCTGCTGGCAATTATTGAGACTTGAGACTCTCCAGTAAAAATGATAACATTTGCTGGATGTGGTGGTGTACATTTGTTACCCCAGTACTTGGGAAGCTGAGTCAGGAGGGTTGCAGGTTTGAGGTCAACCTCAACCATAGCGAGACTCTCAGCAAATTAGAGAGACCCTGTTTCAAAAAAAAAAAAAATAGAAAGGGCTGGGGGTATAGCCTGGAGGTAGAACACCCCATGGGTCCCATCCCCAGTACCGAAAAAAGAATAACACAAAATTTACCTTTCTCTGCATGTGCTCAGTATCTCCAGAAATAGTCTTTTTTTTTTTTTTTGGCATTACTGGGAATTGAACCCGGGGCATTCTACCTCCAAGCTACACCCCCAGCCCTATTTTTAATTCTTTATTTTTTTTGAAACAGGGTCTCACTAAGTTGCAGAGGGCCTCACTAAGTAGCTGAGGCTGGCCGCGAACCCGGATCCTCCAGTCTCAGCCTCCCAAGTACTGGGATTACAAGCGTGCGCTACCACGCCCGGCTAGAAATAGTCTTTTTTTTTTAAAGTAGGATTATTAGGGCATTGTTTTTGTATCACAACATCCCCCCCCTTTTTTTGTGGAACTGGGGATTGAACCTAGGGGCATTCTACCTCCCAGCTATATCCCCAGCTCTTTTCTATTTTTTACTTTGAAACAGAGTCTTGTTAAGTTGCTAACCTGTGCTCTTCCTGTCTCAGTCTCCCAAGTACTGGGATTACAGGTGTGCACCACCACACCGGCTATTTTGCCCTTTTTAGGTGTGCAAGTCTGTGAATTTTGACAAATGCATACAGTCATGTAGCCATCACCACAATCAAGATTCAGATAATTATTACTCTGGAAAGTTCCCTCCTACTCTTTGTCATCAATTTCCTTTCCCAGCCCCAGTCCTGGGCAGTCACAGGTTTATTTCCTGTCCCTACAGTTTTGTTTTATTGACTGTTATATAAATGAAATCATACAGTGTGTAGCCTTTCAAGTCTGGCTTTTTTTTCACTTAACCATAATGAATTTATGATCCACCCATGCTGTTACGCCATCTTCCTGGAGCGTTGAGACAGTTACCCTGAAAACAGGGGGCCAGATCCCTTAAACCCTGCAGGTGCCAATCAGCTGTCAATTTCAAGATTTTTCTAATTAGATAGATGCATCTAAATCTGTTTAAGCCCTTAGATCTTCCAACTGCTAAATAGTTAATACTTAGCCAGAGGTGGTAGTGCACGCTTGTAATCCTAGTCCTTGGGAGGCTGAGACAGGAGGATCGCAGGTTCGAGGACAGCCTCAGCAGTTTAGTGAGGCTCTCAGCAACCTAGTGAGACCCTGTTTCCAAATAAAAAATAAAATCGGTCTGGGGTGTAGCTTGGAGGTAGAATGCCTCTGGGTTCAATTCCCAGTACTACAAAAAAAAAAAAAAGTTAAAGACTTGAGGATTTTGCAGCCATGAACACTTTCATGGTTCTCTGTCCTAAGAGCAATAGATATTTTGTGGCCATATATGGAATGTCACAGTCCTTGGAGCCTAAAGCAGCTAAATAAACCTGGGGCTATTCTCCCTTCTCTTATTTTTTGGTAGCATCTCTAAAGAAACAATGCACTAGAATTCTTCCTTTCTGCTTTTTCGGTCATGTTCCCACAAAAGACTTCTCCCCTCCCCTCCCTGTTTCTTATTTCAGTAGCTCAATTTCTTTTGTTGTTGTTGTTTTTGGTAGTAGGGATTGAATTCAGGGGTGTTCTACCTTCAAGCTACACCCACAACCCTTTTATTTTTTATTTTGAAACAGGGTCTTGCTAGGTTGCTGAGACTCTTACTAAATTGCTGAGGCTGGCCTCTACAGTGCGATCCTCCTGTCTCAGCCTCCCAAGTACTGGGATTACAGGCACGCAACACCATGCCTGGCTCAGTAGTTCAATTTCTTTGTTTCATTAGTGAAGGTGTTCAAACACCCAAGGAGAGAAAGAATGAGGTGATACATGCTTATCATAAGAAAGTCAAACTTTGAAGAGTAAAATTGCTAGTTCCCTTCTAATATAACACCCTCATAATTAGCCCATTATTAAAATCAGGTGGTATGCTCTAACTCAGACATGTTCCCCTTGCATGAATAATTCTCACATGCGTGTGTTTATTACTTGACCTAAACTAAACTTGCGTTATATGCCACTTCCTTTTTTTTTTTTGCGGTACCGGGGATGGAACCCAGGGTTGTTCTACACCTCCGCGCTACACTCCCAGCCCTATTTTTTTATACTTTATTTTGAAACCAGGTCTCACGAAGTTGCGGAGGGCCTCACTAGGTAGAGAGAAAAAGAGAGAGATGAAGAGAGAGAGAGAGAGAGAGAGCGCGCTGAGGCTGGCCGCAAACCTGGATCCTCCGGTCTCTGCCTCCCAAAGTACTGGGATTACAAGCGTGCGCCACCACGCCCGACTGCCACTTCCTTTTATATAGAAAAAACTCAGAAAAAGAACAGTGGGTTTAGAATTGAAAAACCTGCTTTTTTTTTTTTGGTACTGAGGATTGAACTCAGGAGCATTACACCTCTGAACTATACCCCAAAACCTTTTATTTTTTATTTTGAAATGGGGTCTCATTAGGTTGCTGAGAATCTCACTAAGTTGCTGAGTCTGGCCTTGAACCTGCAATCCTTCTGTCTTAGCTTCCCAAGTACTGGGATTACAGGTATGCGCCAACACACCTGGCTCAGCAGGCTTTCCCCTGAACTCCTTGGGTGACATTGAACCAGTCATCTTATTTATGGACCTCAGTCTCCTGGTGTTTCAGGGACTGCACAGCAGGCAAAGGGGAAGACGAAGAGTCTTTGGTTTGCTGCTGCCCCTCCCCACCTGCAATTGGAGAAATTTCTCCTATAATTGACTAATAACTTGGAATTTCACGGAAGGGGTTCTTTGGGGGGGAGGGGAAGAAGTCCTGCAGTTAAAATCAAGCTTGAAAAACTTGGCACTAGAAGAGAGCGCCACAAGTTTGGCAAAAGGCACATTTGGTAGCCACTTTAATAGTCCCAGCAGTCAACCCGAAATCTCTTTGCTAATGGAGTTCTTGGATAGAGAAAACCTGCTCTGTGAGATCCACCAGTGGTTCCAAACCCCTCCTTTAGCCACCACACAGGATAAACTCCTCCAGATTAGACCTTGGTGGAGCTGTCTGGGAGGAACACGCATAGCTCCCCTGACAGAGGGAGCATGGGGGAGCACAGGGAGCACGGGGTCTTGCTCCTGGGACTCCCACAAATGGAGAACAGACCACACTGGGCCCCAGGAGGTTCCTGAAGGCTGTGGAGGGACTGTCAAAGATGATTCCTTCTTCCCATTCTCTTCTATTATTATTAATCAACAAATAAAAATTGTATGTACTTATGATGTACATACAATGTGTTTTGAAACAGATACATAGTGTGAAATGGTTAATCCAGCTATATAACACTTGCATTGCCTCACATACTTATTTACTTGTGGTGAGAACACTTATCTACATTTATAGCAATTTTCAGGTAAATGATACATTGTTACTAACTCTGGTCACCATGTTACTCCCTTCCTTCCTTCCTTCCGTCCTTCCGTCCTTCCGTCCTTCCATCCTTCCGTCCCTCCCTCCCTCCCTTCCTATTTTGGATTGAACCCAGGGGTGTTCTAGTTCTGGCCCATACCTCCAGCCCTTTTTATTTTTTTCATTTTGGAAAACGGTGTTGCCAAGTTACCTGTTGTTGGCCTCAACTCTGTAATCCTCCTGTTTTAGCCTACTAAGTACTGGGATTACAGGTATACACCACCATGCCCCAGCTCATAATAGATTTCTTGAATTTATTTCTGCTATCTAACTGAAAAATTTTTTTGGTACTGGAGATTGAATCCAGGAACATTCTACCTCCAGGCTACACTCCCAGCCTGTTTTTATTTTTGTTTTGAAACAGGGTCTCCCTAGGTTGCTGAGTCTCAGTATGTTGCCAAGGCCATCCTTGAACCTGCAATTCCCCTGTCTCAGCCCCCCAAGTACTGGGATTACAGGTGTGTGTCACCATACCTGGCTAATTTTGTATCCTTTGATCAGCATCTTCCCATCCACCCTGCCCCCAAAGTTTATTTTTTTGTTCCAGCCTACCCTTTGGTTTCCAAGAGGCTATGGGTTTTCTTTCTTTCTTTTTCTTTTTCTTTTTTTTTTTTTTGCGGTACTGGGAATTGAACCCAGGGGCATTCTACCTCTGAGCTACACCCCCAGCCCTGTTTTTTATTCTTTATTTTGAAACAGGGTCTCACTAAGTTACAGAGGGCCTCACTAAGTAGCTGAGACTGGCTGCGAACCTGCGATCCTCCTGTCTCAGCCTCCCAAGTACTGGGATTACAAGCGTGCGCCACCATGCCTGACTCAAGGCTATGGGTTTTTGATTCAGAAGGTAACAGTTAGTAGAAAGCCCAGCAGGCTCTGGTGAACTTACATAATGAATGAATGTAATTGCAGAAAGGGAGGCAGAACAGAGGACATTTAAGGCTAACTTTAATTTTCTTTTAGCTTACAAAAGCAATTCATCTTGTACAAAAAAAGCAGTACAGAAATAGAATAATGTAGAAAGTACAAGCTTCTCATAGTCTCACCTTACAGATGACAACCGTCCACAGTTACTCCAGAGGTCCCCCCTGTGTGTATGTCAGTATATATAATTTGTCATTGTTTTTCTCATATAGCATAATCTGCAATGGGATTGTTGTCTCTTAATAATATACTCTAGGCATCTTTTTTATGTCAGTTTATGGCTTGCCATTATTTATCCCAGGAGCTATGTAATCCTAGCTCAAAGGCAGTCTTATATGGATGTGTCAGAATTTACTGCTGGTCATGGTGGTACATGTCTGTAATCCCAGTACTTAGGAGCTGAGACAGGAGGATCACAGGTTTGAGACCACCCTCAGCAACTTAGCAAGACCCTCTTCAAAATAAAAAATAAAAAGGGTTGGGGGTGTAGCTCAGTGGTAGAGCACCTGTGGGTTCAATCCCCAGTACCAAAAAAAAAAAAAAAAATTAACCAGCTGCCTTTGCTATCGTTGGGGTCATTCCCAATTATTTGCTACTAGAGATAAAGTTGCAGGGATATAACCTTTTTCATTTATTATACACCTTTGTTCAAGTGTTTCTATAGACTGAATTTCTTGAACTAAAGTTGCTGGGTCACAGGGCATGGATATACTCTATCATCCATCCATCCATCCATCCATCCATCCATCCATCCATCTACCTACCTACCTACCTACCTACTTATCTATCATCTATCTTATCTATCTATCTTTTCTTTTGAGACAGGTCTTGCTATGTTACCCAGACTAGTTTCTAACTCCTGGGCTCAGATGATCATCCTGCTTCAGCTTTTGAAGTAGCTGAGACTACAGGTGCATGTCACTGAGCCCAGCTTGGACATTTAAAAATTGTAATAGATGTTGACAAATTCAAAATAGTTGAACCAGTTTGCTTCCTCCCAAGAGTGGCTGGCAGTAAGGACTGGTGATGGCACTACTGCCTGCTGTCCTTACCCGTGAGCCATGAGCCGGGAAGGAAGATCCCAGAACTGGAAAGCTGTATGTCAAGGTCACCTACGGGGTGCTGCTGGGCTGAGCCTTCAGCAGAGTTTGGTACAGTCCTGCCTCTTCCGTATACTGAATGAGCTAGACAGGAGGTGGGGCCGGTGCTGATAAAATTTTCCTGAACTCTAAAATGCAGCATTTGAACCTAACTCAGGTCATTAGGAAGAAATGGCTATTGTGCATTGATTGAGGGGTCTCGGGCCTTGGGATGTTAGGCGTCCTAGAGTATTAGTTGCCCTGTTGACACTTTCTGGTGTCTGGAAGAATATGTAAACCCAGGGCCAGCAGCACATTCAGGATCATCAACTGCACCATTGTTTGCTTTACTGAATAGCAAAACGGGAGTCCTTGAAAGGTAAACACATGACTAGTTTCATAGCATTGGTGGGGTCAATCCCGGGGATCCTTTCTCCCAGTCAGAGTGATTTCTTCCCTACCCCTTGTCTGAGACAGAGGGCCCTCCCGAGTCTCACCCTGAGGTGGAGGGGAAGTCATGGGCATCCCTGGTGCAGGAAGTGACTAGAGCGAAGATAAGGGGAAGGGAGCTGAACATTTATTGAGCATCTACTATAGATGGCTCTTTCACATACATGGCCTCACTTAATCCTAATGACTCAAGTGGTAAGTACTGTGCTCATATTTGGGAGCATGGGGGGGGGGAAATAGCTTTTGGGGGTTTCCAGAGCTTGACTGATATGACTGGATTAGACCTGATAAATACTAGGGAACAGTTACAAATTCCTGAGGGATGTGACTAGGCCAGGGAGAAGCAGGGATGGACCTGAGGTCATATGGCCAGTGGCAATAGCAGTGGTGGCTTGAGACCTGTACTGTCCTGCTGGTCTGCAGGCTTTTCCTACTGCATCCACTTTGTTGTTTTACTGTCCCAGGTATTTGCAGCCCATACTTTCTTTTTTTTTATTTTTTATTTTTATTTTTTGCGGTACCAGGGATTGAACGCAGGGGCATTCTACCTCCGCGCTACGCCCCCGGCCCTATTTTTTATACTTTATTTTGAAACCGGTTCTCAGGTCTCCACCTCCCAAAGTACTGGGATTACAAGTGTGCACCACCACGCCCGGCTTAAACCTTTTTTTTTAAATTGGTGCATTGCAATCATACATCTTGATGCATTTCAGGGTGATAGAGGCACACATGCACACAACACTCACTGAGCCTCCCCCGGTTCCCACCTCACTCCCTCTCCCTCCCCACCTTCCTGTGCTCAGCACAGTGATTGTCTTAGATGAGTTTGTGTGTGTACATCATGTCCATTGAGGAATTTCCCTCTTCAAGTCTTCCTCCCCCCTCCCATCTCCCTCCGTTAGGTCCCCTCCTTCACTCCACTAAGGTTTCTCCTTTGTCTGGAGTCCTTTCTGTATCCCAGTTTCTCCCTAGCTTCCGCATATGAGGGAGAACATCTGACCCTTCATTTTTTGTGACTGACTAATCTCACTTAGCATAATATTCTCCAGTTCCATCCATTTCCCTGTAAATGATGAAATTTTGTTCTTTATGACTGAGTAGAATTCCATTGTGTGTATATCCCATAATTTTGTAATCCATTCATTTGTTGATGGACATCTCGGCTGGTTCCATAGTTTGGTGATTATCAATTGTGCAGCTCTAAACATAGATATGCATGTATTGCTATGGTAGTCTGGTTTCAATTCTTTTGGGTAGATGCCCAGCAGTGGTATTGCTGGGTCATATGGTAGGTTCATTCCCATTCTTCTGAGGATCCTCCACACTGTTTTCCAAAGTGGTTGCACTAATTTGCAATCCCACCAACGGTGTATTAGAGTTCCTACTTCTCCACATCCTTGCCAGCATTTATTATTGTCTGTATTTTTAATGATTGCCATTCTAATTGGGGTTAGGTGAAATCTCAGGGTAGTTTTGATTTGCATATCTCTGATTACTAATGATGTTGAACATTTTTTTCATATATTTATTGGCCATTTGTATTTCATCTTTTGTAATGTGTCTGTTTAGTGCACTTGCCCATTTTTGATTGGGTTATTTTTTTTTTGACTCAAGTTTCTTGAGTTATTTGTATATTCTAGATATTAGTCCTCTATCAGAGGAGTAGCTGGCAAAGATCTCCTCCCATTCTGTTGGCTCTCTCTTGAGGTTCTCGATAGTTTCCTTGCTGCGCAGAAGCTCTTCAGTTTAATGCAATCCCATGTATTAATCCTGGTTTTAATTTCTTGTGCCTTTGGGGTCTTGTTGAGGAAGTTTTTACCCGTGCCTCCATGTTGGAGTGTTGGTCCCATAGGCCATGCTTTCGGAGGCCCTGGGGCGAATCCTCCCTTGCCTCTTCTAGTGCTGGTGGTGGCTGATGAACTTCGTTGCTTGGCTTCCAACTGCATCACCCTGACCTCTGTCATCCCCTGGCATTCTCTCTGTGTGTCTCTCTCTTCACATGTTCTCTTTTTTCTTCTTTTTATAAGGACACTAGTCATATTGCATTAGTTCTCCTCCCCAATGTCCTGTTCTTGATGATCTCTGCAAAGACCCTATTTCCAAATACTGACACATTCATAGGTACTGGGGGTTAGGGCATCAGCATATCTTTTTTTGGGAGGGTATAATTAAACTCGTAATACATTTTAATATTGGCAAAGGCAAGTTATACACATGTTCTTTCCAATGTTAAATACCATATTTAATTGCCTCAAATGCACTTTTTTGTGGTACTGGGGATTGAACCCAAGGCAAGCATTTTACCACTGAGCTACACCCCCAACCCTACCTACCTATTATTGAAGGGCCAGACAGTGACTATTTTGCCCCCCCCCCCCCTTTTGGTACTGGGAATTGAACCCAGGGGCATTCTATCTCTGAGCTATACCCTGAGCCCTATTTTATTTTTTATTTTGAAACAGGATGTAGCTAAGTTGGTGAGGCTGGCCTCAAACCTGTAATCCTCTTGTCTCAGGCTCCCAAGTACTGGGACTATAGGCATGTGCTACCACACCTTGCTTCCTCTTTAACCCTTTAACAGCCATAGGTTGTTTTTTTTTTCCAGAGCACCCAGAGGTGCTCTACCACTGAGCTACAGGATCTTGCTAAGTTGCTCAGGTTGGCCTTAAAATTGCAATCATCCTGCCTCAGCCTCTTGAGTAGCTGGGATGACAGCTGTGCACCACTACACCTGGCTGCACTTTTTTTTTTTTTAGCAGTTTAAAATCTTTGACACCATATACGTGCTAGCTCCATAATCTTATTATTTTTTGTGGTACTGGGCATTCTTCCTCCAAGCTACACCCCCAGCCCTATTTTATTTTTATTTTGAAACAGGGTCTCTTTAGGTTGATGAGAGTCTCATTACTTGCTAAGGCTGTCTTCGAACCTGCGATCCTCCTGCCTCAGCCTCCCAAGTACTAAGATTACAGGTGAGCACCACCACGCCTGGCTTCCTTCCATAATCTTAGACTTCCTGCAATATGGTAGTTTACAATCCTTACTGCTTTTGGCCATGCTTCCTGGAGCTTTTTGCTCAGACCACAGAAATGTGTCTTGCCTTGAACCTACCTTCTTCTCCTTCCCCCTTGCTTGGGTAACTGAGCTATTGCTATTTTTAAGGAAGAAACAAAAGTAAAATAAACTTGCTTTGAATGTGTTCTAGAGAAACCATTTGTACATACACAGGGCAGTTAGCACTAGAAGTTTTATTCTTCGATGACTCACCAGCCAGGTGACTGCAATGCGAGATCAGGCACTGAGTCACCCAGTGTCCCCATAGACCTCATTGGGAAGTGGCCAGAGGTCAATGGCAGGGCTGAAGAGCCAGGCCAGAATTCCTCTCTGGCAGATGGTAAGCAAGATGGCTGTAGTGTTTGCAGAACAGACCAGTCCTCCCTTCCCACCTAACATCACTCACTCTAACTGGGCCTGCTGCTGGAAGTCCCCAGCCTCTGCAGGGTGGCCTGTTCCTGCATTCTGACATCCTGTCTCATTGGACAACGTGTCCTCAAAATAGCCCTCATTGACGCATTGTGACTTGCACTGGTTCCCACTATCTTCCTTGTTTTCTTTTTTTTTTTTTTGTCTCT
>PVJS01060545.1:0-11257 GCA_004027185.1 Glis glis | reverse complement strand
TGTGTGTGTGTGTTACTGGGGATTGAACCCAGGGGCATTCTACCTCCAAGCTAAACCCCAGTCCTTTTTATTTTCTGTTTTGAAACAGAAAATAAACCTCAGCGTCTCATGAGGTTGCTGAGAGTCTCACTAAGTTGCTGAGGATGGCCTTGAACCTGTGATCCTCCTGCCTCAGCCTCCCAAGTACTGGGATTACAGGTGTGCACCACCTCGCTGGCTCTGTGAAGTATCTTTTGAGATATTAATCAACTCAACAAGAACTTAATTTTATTAATCAGTTCCCTCCACATTGCCAAAAGTTCGACGGGTAATACTGTAAAACCCAAGGTGAGCATGATCGAGAATCACGGGGCTTCCTTCCGATGCGCGCCGGGACATCACTGCTCTTAAATCAGTAGCAGCCCCTTCGTTCCCAGCTGCGGAAGAATCACAGCCCAACAGTTTCAGGGAAATGACAGCTGGCAATGATTTACAAAAAAAAAAAAAAAAGGCGTCAAGTCCAAAACGAATCCAAAGGCCACATCAAAACCCTCATCCCTGCATAGAAAAACAACCGGTAGAAAATGTGTTCAAATGCCGAGAGAGCAAAATGCCTCCGAGTTTTAGAATTGTAGGTGATTTTTTTCTCTTCCTCTATATTCTGGGCTTAGCATCACTTTTCTATTATAAAATAATATGGAAGCCAGGCGCGGTAGCGCACGCCTGTAATTCCAGTACTTGGGAGGCTGAGACAGGAGTATCACAGGTTCAAGGACAGCTTCAGCAAGTAGTGAGACTCTCATCAACCTAGCGAGACCCTGTTCAAAATAAAAAAATAAAATTGGGCTGGGGGTGGTGGCGCATGCTTGTAATCCCAGTACTTGGGAGGCTGAGACTGGAGGATCAGGGTTCGCAGCCAGCCTCAGCTACTTAGTGAGGCCCTCCACAACTTAGTGAGGCCCTGTTTCAAAATAAAGAATAAAAAATAGGGCTGGGGGTGTAGCCCGGAGGTAGAATGCCCCTGGGTCCCAATCCCTGGTACCTCCAAAAAAAATAATAAAATAAAATCGGGCTGGGGGTATAGCTCAGAGATAGAATGCCCCTGGGTTCAATCCCTGGTACCACAAAAAAAAAATATGGAAGAAATAACCCACTTTCTTCCCCAAAAAGGCTATGTGTGGCACCTGTGACGGAAGGCAAGAGCTGCAGAACGGTAATAGTGAGGCCTGGAGCAAGTCTCCTGCTTGCCTCGGGCGCTTCCCAAGATAGAAAATGTACCTGTGTCGTGGCTGGAATTTCCTGAGACTCAACATGGAAGGAACTCACGTTAGCATTTCTGGGGACCTTCGTTAAGCCTGCGAGGGTCAGTGTCCAGGTTCCCTCGACTGAATTCACAGGGACTGGCAGAGTTGCACGCCCAGAGGCACAGCTGTCAAATCAGTGGGATGTGTCACGGCGCACCTGCCCTAGCCGTCATCCTTTGTCCCTTTCTTATTAGAAGAAGCAAGTGTCATCTAATTCTACATTTGGTATGACAGAAAGTTCAAAGTTAGCTAAAAATGTTTCAGCCTTTCTTCCTATCTGGGATACTTATAAATAGCTTACCCTAGAACTCTGAAGGACAACTGGAAGCATTTGTCCAAGGCTTTTGCTCAGAGACCTAGCTCTCTCTGTCCCAGGACATGCTCCGTGCTTCCACAGGGAGGAAGGAGTCAACGAAGACTTGGTACCTTGACAGGTGAAAGGTGGAAAGACCTCAGTTACAGCCGGGCGTGACGGCGCACGCTTGTAATCACAGTACTTGGGAGGCTGAGACAGGAGGTTCCGGGTTCACGGCCAGCCTCAGCTACTTAGTGAGGCCCTCTGCAACTTAGTGAGACCCTGTTTCCAAATAAAGAATAAAAAATAGGGCTGGGGGTGTAGCCCGGAGGTAGAATGCCTCTGGTTTCAATCCCTGGTACCGCAAAAAAAAAGACCTCAATTACGGGAGCCCCCACATTTCAGATGGAAACAGTCTGGAAAGGGTCACAAATACTTGATACACAGCAGACAGGTGTCTGGAACCCTGCTCTCAGCCTGTCTCTGCTGGATAAATATTTTGAAAACTGCCTTTAAGGGGAAAAAACCCTTAATTAAGATATAATTCACATGCCATAGAACTCACTCACTAAAAGTACATAATTCAATAGCTTTTATTACAGTCACGGAATTGTATAAGCATCATCACAATTACTTTTAGAACATTTTTACTACCCCCATAAAAGAAACCTGGGATCTCTTAGCTATCGCCCTGTATTCCTCCAGCCCTCGGTGACCCCCTAATCTACTCTCTGTCACTGTAGATATATCTGTTCTGGACATCTCTTGTCCGTGGATTCAGACATAGGTGGTATTTGGGGACTAGCTTCTATTTCTTAACATGATGTTTCCAAGGTTCATCCATACTGTGACATGTATCGGCACCTCAGTCCTTTTAATTGCCAAATAACGTCCTCTTGTAAGGATATACCACATTTTATTTACCTGTTCATCAGTTGATAGACATTGAGTTGTTTCTACTTTTGACCATAATAATAATGTTGCTATTAACATCCATATACAAGTTCTTGGGTCTTTATTTCTCTTAGCTATATTAGAAGTGGAATTTCTGGATCATGTGATAACCCCATGTTTAACTTCGTGCACGTGTGTGTGTGTGTGTGTGTCTGTCTGTCTGTCTGTGGAACTGGGGATTGAACCCAGGGGTGCTCTACCACTGAGCTACACCCCCAGCCCTTTTTATTTTGTATTTTGAAATAGGGTCTCACTCAGTTACCAAGGCTAGCCAGGAACTTGTATCCTCCTGTCTCAGTCTCCCAAGTACTGGGTCATGTTTAACTTTTGAGGAACTGCCAGATTGTTTTCCAAAGCATTGCCCCATGCTACATTTCCACCAGCAGTATACAAGCTTCCAATTTCTCCATCTCCTTGCCAACATTTATTGTGTGTGTGTGTGTGTGTGTGTGTGTGTGTGTGTGTGTGTGTTATTGGAAATTGAATCCAGGGGCTTACTACCTCTGAGCTACACCCTCACCCCTGTTTTGTTTTGTTTTGTTTGCTTTTGTTTTGTTTTGTTTTGAAACAGGGTCTGGCAAGGTTGCTGACAGTCTCACAACATTGCTGAGGCTGGCCCCAAACCTACGATTATCCTGTCTCAGCCTTCCAGGTACTAGGAATACAGACGTGCGCCACCACACCTGGCTTATTATCTGTCTTCTTTATTATAGCCATCCTGGCGGGTATGAAGTGGTAGCTCTTGTGGTTTTAACTCTGCTGTTTCCAAACATGGATGTTCAGTATTGCCCGTCACTTCGGTGTGGCTCAAGTCCTTCCACGTTGACCCCGTTCCGTCCTAACCTCTCTTCCACTGCCGCTCCACCAAGAGCCCCCCAGGCGAGCCCACGCCATCTCCTGACTGCCTCCCTCCCCAGTTCCACAGGGCCGGGTGCCTTCCACCCGCCTACGTGTTCTTGAAATTACACATGGATTGCAAGGAACTCAGATGGGATGGGGAATTGAGGTTCCCAGAGCAAAACTGGGAAGGCCTGAGAAACCTTGTCAAAGGCCAGGGCCAGGAGCGGGCAAGGGGGTTGTGATGGTGCGAGAGCATGCAGTCACCGGCGCCAGGGCTCAGCCACCTTCCGCCTGAAGCTCTGTGGGGCGACGAGCGACGAGAGCAGTGTCCCCGCTGCACAGAAACAGAACCTCCGCTCCCACCCTTAACATTTAATTACTTTCTCTCTGCTCTCCTCCCACTACAGATTAGCCTTTCTGCCTGATCTCAAGTTTTTCTTATACTTTTATAAGAAACCCACTTACCATACTAATTTGTAACAGAGATGTCAGTGGCCTTTTTTCAATTTTACTTTAAAAGATGTCTCTCTTGCATAACCTTCTTGAAGTTCCTATTCTGGTAATGTTTTGGTTCGGTGAAATTCCTTGAATTTGCTGCCATCGTGCACAATTCTGTTAACCTAAGTTATTCTTGTGATGGGGCTATAGGTGTAGCTCAGTGGTGGAGTGATTGGCTAGCATGCAAGAGGCCCTGGGTTCGATCCCTGGCAATGGAAAATAAATAGACAGATGAACAAATGAAAGCCAGGCAGAGTGCTGCACGCTTGTAATCCCAGTACTTGGGAGGCTGAGACCGGAGGATCACAGGTTCGCGGCCAGCCTCAGCTACTTAGTGAGGCCCTCCACAACTTAGTGAGACCCTGTTTCAAAATAAAGAATAAAAAATAGGGCTGGGGGTGTAGCTTGGAGGTAGAATGCCTCTGGGTTCAATCCCCAGTTCCACAAAAAAAAAAGAAACTTCTGAAAAGTCTTTATGTAAATGCTATTGGGAGCCAGGAGTGGTGGTGCATGCCTATAATCCCAGTACATGGGGGGCTGAGACAGGAGGATCATAGGTTTGAGATCAGCCTCAGCAACTTTGAGAGACTCTCAGCAACCTGAGTGAGACACTGTTTCAAAAAAAATAATTAAAAACCAAAAACACACAAAAAGGGCCGGGGATTTAGGTCAGAGGTATAATGTCCCTGGGTTCAATTCTCAGTACATATATTTTTTTTTTAAAAAAGAGTAAGTTCAGTTGGCTGTTTACACTTCCAGAAGATTGTTGAAGCATGGTAAGTCCAAAATGTCCTCTGTGTTTTGGTGTTTCATTTGTTTCCATAGCAAGGCACGCTGTCTTAACTCAGACGCAGAGCTCCGGTGAACTTCCACCTCTAGACGCCCATTTCCCTTATCAAGGCTCAGAAATAAGCAGTTTCTACATAGGTCCTGTGCATCTTCTGTCCCCAACTTGAAATTGTTGCCAACTGCATTTATCACTGGCAGAGAGGCCAACACATACTGACCTTTCATAATAGAAAGTTCTACTTCAGTTATGACTAAATTCTCATGTAGCCTCAGAGGATAATGGAATTGGAAGAGAAGTCCATGTTGTTTCAGAGCCCTGGGGTTAAAAAAAAAGTGAAGATGAGCATTTTTATTTATTTATTTTTTTTTTTTTGGCGATACCGAGGATTGAACTCAGGGGCATTCTACTTCCGGGCTACACCCCCAGTCCCATTTTTTATTCTTTATTTTGAAACAGGTTCTCACTAAATTGTGGAGGGCCTCACTAAGTAGCTGAGGCTGGCCGCGAACCCGGATCTTCTGGTCTAAGCCTCCCAAGTACTGGGATTACAAGCATGCACCACCACGCCCGGCTGAGCATTTTTAATTTTCTAAATTCTGTTTGCTTCACTGTGGAGAGGACATGGCCAATGTTAAATTAGGTCTTCCTCTGTGAATTTCCTTTCTTGGAATCCTTTGATTAGAATAATCAAGAGCAAGCCTACAATCCCAGTAGTTAGGAGACTGAGACAGGATGATCGCAGATTCGAGGGCAGCCTCAGTAAATTAGCAAAACCCTGTTTCAGAATTTAAAAAATAAATATGGGTTAGGGTGTATCTCAAATATAGTGTCCCTGGGTTCAATACCCAGTACCACCTCCCCCACACACACACACAAAGGGGGCTGGGGGTGTAGCTCAGAGGTAGAATGTCCTTGGCTTCAGTACCCAGTACCAAAATGATGATGATGAATGGTGATGATGACGATGATGGTGATGATGAGGATGATGATGATGATGATGATGGTGATGGTAATGACGATGATGGTGATGATGAGGATGATGATGATGATGATGATGGTGATGGTAATGATGATGATGATGAGGATGATGATGATGATGATGATGATGATGATGATCAAGAGTAAGTAAATGCCTCAGAGCCATTCCTCCCCTGGCCAGCAGGTGGCACTCTAGTTGTACTGTTGTCAGGTGCCCTTTCCAACCACAGTGTTCTCTCCCATGGATACTGGCTGCTTATCTCCTGTTTGTTCTTTGCCAGGTCTCTGTGCCCTCTCTATCAACCATTCCAATTCTTACCTGGCCTATCCCGGAAGCCTGACTACAGGCGAGATTGTGCTTTATGACGGAAACTCCCTGGTAAGTGGATAGCGGTCCCCAGGCACCCAGCCCACCTGCCATGGTGTGTGGGGAATGGAAGGAGACGAGAGGCACTGAGCGGGGGTGAGGCGTGGAGGCAGAAGCAATACGGGGGGCGTTTTCTGGCTGGTAATGGTATTGGCCCTGGGGCTTGCCCCCAGTCGATATCACCATGGGGCAGCATGCCAGGCCAAGGCAGAACATCTGGAGCGGAGTGGCTGATTGTCTGATTGCACGGGTCACACCACGCCAAGTCGTGGCCTGAGACAGCACGCAGCTGCTGTGCATTTCCTGCCTTCTGATCTCTGTGGCGTCACAGAGCAGGCAGGTGGCTGTGGGGAGTCCCCTAAAGAGGGGTGCAGGGAGACCCCACGACAGTGCCACTCTGCACTAGGCACATACTTAATGGTCCACCTTCTCAGGGCAGAAATGGAGTAGCCCTTGACACCGAGTCTCCATACACCAAAAAGAACATAGAGCTTGTATGCAAATGGTTTGGGGAAAGAGGGGACACAGGAGCCCTGCAAATGAAAGAGAAGAAGCAACAGAGGAAGATGAGGGAGATGAAGTCCATCTTCCCTCCTCCCCCGCCTCAATATCCATTTCTCTTTTTCACCCACAGAAAACAGTCTGTACCATCGCTGCCCACGAGGGGACCCTGGCGGCCATCACCTTCAACTCTTCGGGCTCCAAACTAGCAAGCGCATCTGAGAAAGTAAGTATGCACAGGCCCTCCTCGTGCCTGGGGCTCAATGGGTGGCCCCGGAGGTACCCAGAGATCTATGCAACAAGGTTGGTGATTTGAAGCCGGCTGGTCTCTGGGCCTGCTCAAAATTTGTTTCAGAGTGAGAATTTCTGGCCCCTGAGTGTTGCGGTCTATTCGTGCGTTCCTTAATTCAATAGATCAAAGGCCCACACGGTGCACAATACAAGACACAAAACTCGTTTGAGTTTTACACAAAAACTCGTGGCCTTGCCGGGTGTGGTGGTGCACGCTTGTAATCCCAGTACTTGGGAAGCTGAGACCAGAGGATCCAGGTTCGCGGCCAGCCTCAGCTACTTAGTGAGGCCCTTTGCAACTTAGTGAGACCCTGTTTCAAAATAAAGAATAAAAAATAGGGCTGGGGGTGTAGCTCGGAGGTAGAATGCCCCTGGGTTCAATCCCCAGTACCCAAAAAAAAAAAAAAACACCTCGTGGCCTTATTGAGAAACGGGCATACATATTGCCCATCGATACAGGCAGATCCTACATTTCATATGCATAGTATAAACCAAGTGTTTTGCTGTTCAGCCAGAGTGATTGATCTCTTCTGGCTGGAATAATCAGGGAAGGTAAGCAAGTTGAATTTCAAATGCCATGCAAAGCAGGTGCATTTTGATAGGCAGAATATTCTAGGAAGTAAGAACCGTTTGAAGAACACACGGGCACATGCACACACACACACACACACACACACACACACACACACAGACGCATGCTCACACAGAGCCTTGGGCCGGGGTGGGGAGGGAAAGGGAGACAGAAAGCATTTAAAACATATTCCCCAAATTGCTTATCTGGCACACAGACAAATATAAACGCCTCTCTGCCCCGCACTGTGTGCTTCCTCTTAAGAGACAGATGTTCAAAACCAATAAAAGGAGCTGCTCTCTAAGGGGACGCCTCTGCTGAAGCCATTCGCGGTTGGGAAAGGCCCGCCTGCTTTCTTTTTCCAGGGCACAGTGATCCGCGTGTTCTCTGTACCTGAGGGGCAGAAGCTCTATGAGTTTCGGCGAGGAATGAAAAGGTGTGTGTTCAGTGTCAAACCCGTTTTAAAGTCCCCGCGGAAGTCCTGCCGAGGCCGGCGGGCAGCCGTCTAGGGAGAGGGCAGAGGCTGGCCCTGGGCCTCCCCTCACCTAGAGGAAGTGTTACTGTACTTTCTCAGGTAATTAACTTCAGGGAAGTAGCTGCTTTAACACAGGAGTTCAGCCATGAGAGTCCTGTGTTGATGGGTGTTGATGGGTGGCCAGCACAGGAGAAGCAGGGGCCAGGGAGTCACAGTCCAAAAATAATTTCCCATCCCCTTCCATGTAAATGAAGGGCGATGCAAAGCGTGACCGTTTGGGATTTGTTCGGCTGTTGCCTTTGCAGCTGGACCGGTTCACAGACGGCTGAAGAGTTCCCAGATGCCAGGCAGGCGCGAGTCTTCCAAGCCGCCGCCTGGGAGGAAGGCTGTGCCTGGTTCCTCTGCTCCTAAGGGAATAACCCTTGGTGAATCTTTTCAACGTTCCTTTTAAAATATGAGTAACACCATGGGGAAGGAGTTTTAGAATACCGAGGCTCTTCAGGATGCATTTAGGTCTCTCCTAAAGCCCATCGTGAAACTCCAAGGTGATAACCCTCACTTCTCTGGCTCACTGGTCCTCGTGTTGCTGTTTCCAGGTATGTGACAATCAGCTCTCTCGTCTTCAGCATGGACTCCCAGTTCCTGTGCGCCTCCAGCAACACGGAGACCGTGCACATCTTCAAGCTGGAGCACCCCAACAACAGGCAAGTACGGCACCAGGCGCAGAATCTCCCCACCCCAAGGAGCGGGTCTGCTTACCCTCCAGCAGAAGAGGGTTCTTGTCTTCGGGATGCCCTAAACTTGGCTTCATCTTCGCCAAAGCGGTGGAGTATGTGTTAGCAAAACTTTTGTGGCATCATTCACAGAAGCTCAAAATCTGGGGTCACGCTCCTGAGTTCCCATCCCAGCTCAGCCCCTTATGAGCTGTGAGACCCTGGGAGGGTTCGTTTCATCCTTCTGCGTCTCAGTTTCCCCCTCTGTAAAACAAACATCATACTAGTATGTGCCTCTTGGGTGTGTGTGGAGGATTAAATGAGTTTGTTGTCATGAAGCATCAGTATAGAGCCTGGCACATAGTAAGCACCAGTCAGTGTTAACCAGTATAGCTGTAAATATAATCATGTATTTATCATTTCTGTTGCCACCATCCATGAGTACTTATCAAACACTTCCAATGCCTGAGTGTAACTGGTAGGAGTGAGGGTTGCCCATAGGCAGTGTGGGTTATGTTGTATCCAGTGGCGTGTGTATTAGTTTCCTATTGCTGCTGTAACAAATTGCCCCAAACTTAATGGCTTCAAGCAGCACATATTTATTATCTCCCAGCTCTGGGGATCAAAAGTCCAGAACAGCATAGCTGGATCCTGTGCTGGGGATCCCCAGGAATGAAACGTGTTCTCATCTGGAGCCAGGAGTCCTCTGCCCAGCTCATTCCTGTTCCTGGCAAGAAGGCGGGTCCTGGGGGTGTGTGGCAGTGAGGTCTCCGCTTCTTGGCTGGCTGTCAGCTGCTCTCTCCTGGATAGGACACCACATTCCTTCTCCCATAGCTTTCAGACCAGCAGCATCACACTGATTCCTTCTCGAGCCTTGGATTCGTCCCACTTGCCCTCTGCCCTTCATGTCTGCCACGAGTTAGAGAAAGTGCTCTGCTTTCAGGGCACCGGTGATTAAATCAAGCCCACCTGGGTCATCTCCTGCTTCAGGTCACCTGGGCAGATAGTATAACACAGCATGGGACCCATATCTCATCAGGATCACCGGTTCCGGGGACCAGGGCGTGAGTCTTGTGGCCATTCTAGAAATTCTGCCTGCCACCGTGTGTGTATTATAGTTTATAGCTATGAAGTACCTGCTAGGTGTGTGACCATGTTCATTCTCAGAGCTGACTGCTCTGGAAAGTGGTGAAGAATTCTGCTCTCAGTCAGGCATGGTGGTGCACGTCTGTAATCCCCGTACTTGGGAGGCTGAGACAGGAAGATCACAGGTTTGAGTCCAGCGTCAGTAACTTAGTGAGACCCTGTTGCAAAATTTTAAAAAAAAATGTAAAGGGCTGGGAGTGGTAGATTGGAATTAGAATGCCCCTGGGTCTAATCCATAGTACCAAAAAAAAAGGAAAAAGAATTCCACTGTCTCCCATGGTGAGTGTCACTTGGCCACATCCTCCCCCGACATGACCCAGACCCTGATTCCGGTAGCACTGTAGGTGCTCACACCTCTCCTCAGGGGCTGCAGACACCTCTGTGTCCCTTGACGCTGCTTTTTAGTGTCATTATAGGGAACTAAAAGCAGGTGGTGGAGTTAGCAATAATGACACCTGCCCATCAGTAGAGCGTTCAGAGTTTACAGAGCGTTCGCAGGCTTCCTCCCTGGGTCCCCACTCTGCTTCTAGAAGGCAGAAAGGGCAGGAGTCTGATGGGCTCCAAAGGAGTTTGGCGTCCTGCTCGAAGCCAGCCCGTCTTCAGGTCCAGGGTCCACACAAGTGCCACATTTCACACCCCACCAGGCCTCTGTGGAGCCAGGGGTGGAAACACTAGAGTCGTGGCTAATGAGCGCCCATCGGAGTCAACACTCCCGGCCTGGGCTTCCCAGCTGTGCCAACGGGCTTCTCTTCTGTGATGGGAAGTTCTCCTCCAGTGGGCTAGGACTTCCTGAGAAAAATACTTCTTCTACTTAATTAGAATGAAGTGGCGCCCAGCCTCTGTGGTGAATTAGTATGCCATGAGGCAGTGCCTGGATTTTGTCACGTATGCATTAGAGCCAGCGGTACGAGGTGGTACTGGCCTCTGTCGCGTAGGTGTGTGGTACAAGGTGGCACCGGCCTCTGTCGTGTAGGTGTGCGGTACGAGGTGGTACTGGCCTCTGTCATGTAGGTATGTGGTACAAGGTGGTACCGGCCTCTGTCGCGTAGGTGTGTGGTACAAGGTGGCACCCGGCCTCTGTCATGTAGGTATGTGGTACAAGGTGGTACCCGGCCTCTGTCATGTAGGTATGTGGTACAAGGTAGCACCGACCTCTGTCGCGTAGGTGTGCGGTACGAGGTGGTACTGGCCTCTGTCATGTAGGTATGTGGTACAAGGTGGTACCCGGCCTCTGTCGCATAGGTGTGCGGTACAAGGTGGTACCCGGCCTCTGTCGCATAGGTGTGCGGTACGAGGTGGCACCGGCCTCTGTCGCATAGGTGTGCGGTACGAGGTGGCACCGGCCTCTGTCAAGTAGGTACGCGGTACAAGGTGGCACCGGCCTCTGTTGCGTAGGTGTGCGGTATGAGGTGGTACCCGGCCTCTGTCACGTAGGTATGTGGTACCAGGTGGTACCCGGCCTCTGTAGTGTAGGTATGCGGTACCAGGTGGTACCTGGCCTCTGTTGCGTAGGTGTGCGGTACAAGGTGGTTCCCGGCCTCTGTAGCATAGGTGT
>PVJS01060544.1:0-11220 GCA_004027185.1 Glis glis | reverse complement strand
GGGTAAGAAAGTAGTAAATCCATGGAATTACTGTCATAAACAATGTGTATATATGAGATTATACCAACATCATCCTCAGTGCTACATGTGGGGGGGGAGGCGGGGGGGAGGGACACCAAGAGCTGTGTGCATGTATGTTAACACCAAACTGATACTCATTGTGATGTGAGACTACAATGCACCAATAAAAAAAATTTAAAAAAAAGTTGAAAAGGTTCTTACAAGTAAGGAGAAGAAAATGCACTGTGATAGAAAAGAGAAATTAGGGAAGAAATGCCCATGCTATCTTCCCTCCATGCCACTGTCAGAGTTTATTGTCAGTCTCATGTGGCTTGCATTTTCTTTGCTCTTTTTCTGAACCCTCCTCAGCCAAGTGTCCAGAGTTAGATGAATATCTCAGTGTGGCAGAAAAGCATACCATATAGGGTCAAGTTCCTCCTTTGCCACACCGATCAATATGAGCAGATCCCTAAACTTAGCTCTGAATCCTAGTTCCCTCATCTCAAAAGCAAGGAGGATTTCACCTGCTTGTCCACTTCCAATGGTCAATGTGCACATCAAATCAGAAATCATATATGTATTAAACATATTTATCAATAACTTAGATATTCCCTGATGGCATAACAGAATTCTGGAGGCCACATGCAACATTGGAAGGAATCCTAATATACTAGATAATGTTCAGTATTCAAAATGATTTAACAGTCTGAAATGATGAGATAAATGTTAACAGAGAAAATGAAAAATTTGAACTTTAGTAAAAAAAAAAAGGACAAAACAGCTCAAGTACAGAATGAGGAACATGGATTAGCAGCGACACGTGAAAGATTTGGGAGGTTGAGTTGACAGTAGTCTGGGTCTGAGTCAACACTACCACATGATTACCAGAAATTAAAGCCAAAGCCGCCTGGGCTGATTGACAGTTGTCCAGAACTGCATCAAGAAGGTGTGCATCATCTTCTAAGCGGAAATGGAGGAGTCACATCTGGACTATGTATTCATTTGAGGATCTCAACACTTTAAAGAAGTTAAAATCAACTAAAGCGTTTTCAGAAAGAATGTACAAGATGGAATGAGAATCCCAAACTTGGAATGATTAGCCTAAGGACCAAAAACTCCTGGGTGACTGACTGGACAGATTTCTTTAAATATACCAGGAATAATAGATTGATTCTGTGTGGGCCCAAGCACATGGAATTGAATCCAAGGTATAGGACCTCCAGAAAAACAGATATTACTTACTAAAAGGAATAATGACTCCTACACAGTTGGGTCTAGGTCATGTGTCTTCCCTTGGAGCAGGGAATAGAATTGGGAAATAAGGTACTGGGAGGATATGTCAGACTGTATTTTCTAAATAGAGCCATGCCAATACATATCCTATCCCGTATGTTCTCACAGTGTGATGTTACTGCTCTTCCATTCAGGGGTGGACTCATTCTCTCCCCTGAATGTGGGCAGATCTTTGTAACTGTCTCGACCAGCAGAGAAAATGACACTATGTGACTTCTAAGGATAGGTTATTAAAATTATACACTACCTGCCTCTCTCTACTTTCATCCTTGGAACTCAGTCCCCATGCTGTGAATTAGCCAAGCAGCCACATGGAAAGGCCAAACGTACATGTTCTAGCTAGAGTCCCAGCTGTTTAAGTCTTCCCAGCCAATACCGTCACCCACTAGAAATGTGAGCAAATAAACCTTTTCCCATCTCCCAACTTTCAAGATTTTGTAGCCAAGGCCCTAAGCATTATGGGGCAGAGATGGATCAATCTTCCTATACCCTGTCCGAATTTCTGACCCACAGAACCCATGAGCATAACAATGGTTGTTTTATACTTTGAATTAATTTGGTATAGCAGCCAAAGTTACTAGAAAAGAGGAGTCTCACCCAAAGACTATCATGACTTTCCTGTCCAGGAAGGAGGAACAAGTCTGAATGATGGATAGGGCTGGAAGGATGGGGTGTCGAGATGTAGGCAAGAGTGTTGGGAAAGTGGAGAAAGCAGAAAGGTATAGGACAAATAGGATCAGAAGATTCAGGAACTAAATCTGAGAACTTGAGATCCCTAGGCCTGCAGTGAGTGGACATTTACTTTACAAAGAGCCTAGTCTATCTTGCAGCAAGGAGTGGTTCCAGATTAGTAAGATAGAAGCAACTGTGGGAAGGCAGGAGGAAGGTTGAAACATATACTATAAGAAAGATTTGGACTTAAGATGGTGGCTGGACTAGATGATGACCTTTAATGTTCCTTTTAATCTAGAAATTCTTAGAAAACCATAGAACATTGTATAGATGGCATACATTATTACTAATGCATACCTTGTGGGCAAATAATAAGAGACTTTGTATTAGTCAGCCTTCTGTCACTGTGACAAAAATATCTGAGATAATCAACTTATAAGGGAAAAGCATGGTTTCAGAGGTTTCAGTCCTTGGTTGCTTGGCCCCACTGCCAAGGGCCCGTGGTGGCACAGTACATCATTGCAGGAACTCAGGGCAGAGGAAACTGCTTACCTCATGGCAGCCAGGAAGCAAAAAGAGAGAGACAACGAGGGGCTGGGGCTTCACTATCCCCTTCAAGGGCATGCCTGCAACGGCATAGCTTCCCCCATTAAGCCCCCACTTAAAGGTTCCAACACCTCCCATTATTACCACAGGCTGGGAACAAAGCCTTCAACACATGGGCCTTTGGAGGACATTCAAGATCCAAACTATAGCAAGTTTAATAGAAATATGTGGGTATCTGGAAGCCAAGACCAGAAGCTAAGTTACTCTAATATGGTTAATGGAGGCAACTGGATCCCCCTGGTGTTGGTGGCAAAATAAATCTCCACTATTCCATCTACCCTACTCTTAATCTTCAGTCACACATTAGATTTGAGACCTCAAAGAATAAGTTCTTTTAAAAGACAAGAGTAAGTGAGGAGCAAGAGAGAAGTCCATATAGGAAGCAGGTCATACCCTAGACAAGCATTGAGTCATAGGAAAAAGGCAACCACAATGTATGGGGACATGTTTGTGGAACAAATTATACATTATTAGAGAGTAGAGGTAAGGCCAACCAGCATAAAGTAGCAGCTCTTGCCCTATGCTCTCCAAATAATGCATTATATCTCTATTGATCCATGCATCACAATAGTTTTTAATTATTTGTTCATTTGGACTGACTTTTAACTTCTAAAGGCTATGGATTTGATATCTTCTTAACCCCAGTGATTAATACAATATCTGAAAGAGAGCAGCAATTCAATCATTGTTTAATGAATGGGCAGATCAAGGGAATAGTTGGCTGGCTGGCTGAAAGGATAAATAGAGGGAGGGATGGATGGACTGATTGATAAATGGATGACAGTTCCTCTTGGATCCTTGAAGGCTGGCAACCTTACCATACAAATGTGGACATGCTATTCTGGTACACTGAAATTTTGAAGGAAACATTCTTACAGTCTTGAAACTGAAGGAACTCTATATTTTAAGCTTTGGCTATCTCTTAATGACTGGAAAGCCAAATGGCTTTTCTGTCTTTTGAGATCTCCAAGTAGTAGACCCTACAACAAAAAGTTGGGTTCAATAGCTAATTGGAGAGGACATCCCAGAAACCACTGGTAAGGGAGAGGGAAATTAAGGCAGGCAAGGGAGGGAAATCAATAAAAGGTGCATTAATGAGTTTATTGCTCTAGGAAACTGGGGCTCAATCCTTATGTGAACCTCTCAGAAATAGTGTAGTACCTCTAGTACAGAAGACATCTCAGAGTTGGTTCAGCCAAGGAGCAAGAAAGCAGGGGTATTTATCCACCAACTGCCATCTCTCACTGGGCGAGGGAAGCTTCTAAAAGGTTAAAGGCAGCATTTCTGGTCTGCCCCACAAGCAGGCCAAGGAAGTGCCCATGGCCAAAGAATAGAGCATTGTGAGTACTTAGGGCAAGAAGCCATCACCCACAGATAAGGTGAGCGCTGAGGGGTTAACTGAAGGGCACTGACAACATTTGCTATGGGTCCTTACCATTTAGGCCATAAGCCCTGCTATTATGGCTTGGGAACAGAAAAGATTAGGCCCCTGAATACCAGACCACTCTGGTTTTTGTCCAAGGGTGGTTTCCTGATGGCACGGAGGCTGAGGTCAATCCTGGGTCATGTTCACTCTGTTGGATCTACTGTGGAAGCTACTCAATTTTTTTTTTTTGCTCTCATTTCTCAAGCTTGATCCTATCTTCTTCCTACCCATACTCATACTGTACTTACACATTAGTTAATTCTTCATCTTATGTAATGCTATAATTTTTTTAATCAAAATGCTGTCCATTAAGACCCTTTTGCTTTTACAAGGTTCCTTGTCTTCTGCCTCAGTCTTCCACATGTCATAGCACTGAAGAGACCTGGGAAGGTCTGATGTTGATAGAGAAACTGAAGCTCAGGAACTACAAACAGCTTACACAGGGTCACCCAGCCAGATTAAAACAGAGCTTGGATTAGAATTCAAATCTCTAGGCCTCTAGTTCATATATGGTTTCTTTCATGCTACAACAGCAAAGTTGAGTAGTTGAGAGAGACAGTATGTGACCCACAAAGCCAAAATGATTATTATCTAGCCCTTACAGACTAGATTGCCTTGTTCTAGGCCATTGCTTTTCCTGTTATACCCTAATTCCTAAAACTCTCACCATGTCCTCTCGCATAGTCTCTCATTTAGATTTCACAGTAACCCATAAAATTATGCAGATGAGAAAATAAGGCATAGAAAGATTAAGTGACTTGCCCAAGATTACTCAGCTGGTTAAGAGGCAGAAAAAGACTCAAATTCATATCTTTTGGCCTTAAGTCTAGTACTTTTCCCACCCAGTGTAAATGGGAGGGAACCCTCAAGCCCCATCACTCCTGTCCTTATTTTAATTACTAAATACCCATCCATCCAAGCAAGAGCGTCCCTCAGCAGATGCATGTCTTTCTGTTATGGAGTAAGTAACTTTAGGTGTATGTCTCTCATGCTTATTTTGTAGCTCCAACCCAAACCAACAAATAGCTCTAGTACAAGATAATGTGTAAGAATCCAAAACCAAATTCATACGTTTTAATAATGCAGGTGGTCCTTTTTATAAACTATAGTAGAGATGTAAATCTTTCAAGTGCAGAGGACTGGGAAGATTTATTTGTAGCATACCCTGCTGGAACTAGGTCTCATTGGTTAAATAAATGTTTCAGAAGGATTCATCACACCCATTTGTGGCCATTCCAAGCCACAGCATTTTGTCTGAAATAGTCAAGTGGGGCCATATGGTTCAGTAGCTATATGACAAATAAATCAGGGATAAAAGACAAGAATTACAAAAACTATATACATGATTCATGGGAAGTATGCATGCAGGTAATTAATATTGAGAATTACTGTTACCTTCAAAAAAATTTGTGGTCCCATCAAAATGCATCTGTAGTAAGTTCTAATCACCTACCCATTTAAATAAGAAATTTAAATTATCTTCTGATGAACAAAGAAACTCTGGATTTTATACACTTATGGGTTAAAATTAACAAACTAACTGCTGTGGTTTAACTCTGTCCCCTTTGAACTTCAGTTGTTGAAAGTAAATTGTCAATGAGATGGTTTTAAGAGGCAAACCTTTAGGAGGCGATTGGGCTTCGAATGGGAATAAAATAGAAAGTCCCTGTTAAAAAGACTTCATTCAGTGCTGGGTCACTTGCTTTTCCACCTTCTGCCATGAGGACAGAGTTCCTCCCCTTTGGAAGATACAGCCCTCATCAGATGACCAAATCATCTTAAGTGCCTTAAGTCTTGAACTTCCCAGCCTCCTGAACTATAAGAAATACATTTCTGTTCTTTATAAATTACCCAGTCGGTGGTATTCTGTTATAGCTGCACACCTTAAACTATCACACCACAGATGACACACCATGTTGATTTGACAACACGCAAACTGGTCTATACTCTGTCCAATATGACAAGTTCACTATTTCTTCCATCCTACATCTTATCTTTCAGGCTCATGCCTGTCCTTTTTTTTTTAACTTCTAAATACCCACCAGTTAATATTTTTAAATGCCCATTTGGTCAAGCACATTGCTCAGTGGATTCATGGCTTGAAAAATCAATCTTAGGTGTATGTCTCTGGTGTTTCCTTTTTGCCTTCAACTCAAACAGACAGTTCTAGGACAAGACAAATTATAAAAGAATCCAAGGCCACACTTGGTTATGGCTATTGCAGCAGTATTAAATCTCTACAATCTTTACTCTAAATGCTTTCTCTTAATTTCCCTAAAATACATAAATTACATGTTCTTATTGTAGACTAGTAACCAACGGAGTGCAGCCCGTCGCCGCTCACACTGTGAGTGGCATGGAAAGACCTCCTTTATTTTCCAAGGTGTGCCAGTTTCCTTTTTTGTGCTCCATGCTAAGTTCCTCTTTCACCTTCTGAATACTGACCCTAATTACTTCCTTCTGTGTATATGTGAAGCACGATTGAGCCTTCATCATAGTATTTTTTTTTTTTACTGTTATTGTGGATGATACTGGGGAATGAACCCAGAGGTGCTCTACCACTGAGCCACTTCCCCAGCCCTTCTTATTTTTTATTTCAAGACAGTCTTGCTAAGTTGTCCAGGCTGGCCTCGAACTTGAGATCTTCTGTCTCAGCCTCACAAGTACTGGGATTATAGATGTGCACCACCAGGCCTGGCTCATCACAGTATTTTTAAGGAGGTTTCTGTTTTCTTGATAAACTTTGCCTACCAAAAATGCAGGTTCCTACTTTACCTCTTCTCCAGGGAATGACGCAGCAGGCCAGACTCTCTCTCTGCTACTCCAAGGACTTCACCTACATTTGGGTGGCATCTGCCACTTAGCCAGAGCCAAGGGAGGCACTGTTAAACATCCGTGTGACAGGAAGTGTCACTTCCTCGCTGGGATTGAACCTGAAAATAGATTTCCCCAGTGGGTAGATTCAGTGTAGCCCTGACACTACCTGCATCCTGTCATTACCCTGAGGACCACTCCCCAGTGCTTTCCCTGCCCCCAGATGAGGCCCTGACTGACTGACTGGCTGCATTCCCACTGGATCATATCACCCTGAATACCAAGTAGCCAGAACAGTAATTGATTGACAGCTACCTTGCCAGAAAGTCTCCTTGTCCCCATTGATTCAAACCTCCCTTAAAGCTACTAAGAATAGGAGCAGGCATTTTCTTAGCAAGAGGATATGGGTGCATATTTTAAACCACACCAATCCCATCTGAAGTGTTAATTGCTGACATACACTGTGAAGTAGCATTTTTAGATGGATAAAATTTTAGCCTTTACTCCTGGTTTGTGTTTAGACTTTGATGACTAAATTTCTCTAGAAGACAAATTATTTTGGGAACAGTTTGGGAATAGAACTGGCTTCCATTCAAATTAAAGTTTGTCACATTATATATTTTTGCCTCGACACCCTTTCGTATCTGACTTTTAGATCCACGGTTAGTTAATTCTCCTGTATTTCAAAGGTGAGAGGTGCCAACACTGACAAAGGCATTAAGGCCTTGGGAAAAGGGAAGGCACTTCCAATTTTGGAAAATACATAACAGGTGAATGTTATTTTAAATACTTGGTAAGTAAAATGTCCATTTTCAGTTATAAGGATTTTTTAAAAAGATTTAAAATACTAAACTTTTAAAGAGGCAAGATATGTTTTATTAAATTAAAATCTTGAACAAATGCCAAAAGAGTAGTTTGAGAAGCCTGTGACAGATGTAAATATTCTGTTTCCTCAGTCCATGGAAGTTCCATATCCCAGGAAAACCGAGACTCACAGTTTTCAAAACAACCAAAGTCCCTAAATCATCACATTCTGTAAGCTTCTGGCTATCACAGCAATTCAGGGTATTCCAAAGATCATCTTCCTTCTTCCTGGCCTCTCTCCTTCATGGCTTCTCTAACAGCTGATATTTTAAAAGCAGGACAATAAGCCTGGTGTGGTGGCGCATGCCAGTAATCCCAGTACTTGGGAGGCTGAGACAGGAGGACCTCCGGTTCGAGGCCAGTCTCAGCAACTTAGTGAGACCCTCAGCAACTTAGCAAGATCCTGTTTCAAAATGAAAAATATAACAGGGCAGGGGGTGTAGCTTGGAGGTAGAATAGAAGGCTCCTGGGTTCAATCCCCAGAACTAAAAAAAAAAAAATCAGGACAATAAGAAGTAATGCTGTTTTCTCTCTGCTATTTAAAAAAAAAGATTGTTGAACTCAGAAATGACTGTCACTCACAGCCCAAACGTGCGACTGACACTTTTTTAAGAGTTATTTTTTCTTTCAAAATGAACATGACAATTTCTGCATAAAATAAACCCTCCATCAACCCCAAAGCACAATCATTTGAATATTTTGGCCTATCATCTTTTGGGAAAGGGGGCAATTGAAAAGAAAACCAGCTAATGCTGAGCACGTTTGCTTAAAGCAACTTTCAGAGCTGTATCCCACAGTTATGTAGACTCTGCCCGATTGATTTCCTTCTTATTAAGTGTCTGTGGTTTTGCTCAGTGCTGATTGATAGTTACAGTGTTGATGGTTGGCACATGAAGGTGCCGACCATCAGAGGAAGAATAAATATTATTTAATGCATTTTCCTTACTAAGGCAAGAAATTAGATCAGAACGTTTTAGAAAGATTTTCATACTAAGTCGAAACCTTCATTTTTAACTAACTGATTAAAGAAACTAGAGTCCAGGGTCTTTGGGTACTCTGGTTAAACTATTACCTCATCTGTAAAACAAAAGCATTCCATTAGAAAGTTCATTCATTCATCCTGAAAAACTTAGTAATAGTACCTAATTTGTGCCAAATACAATGTACGATCCTGGCAATATAGGCATAAACAAAACAAAGTTCCTGCATTCATAGACTCATAGGGGAGATAGTATAAAGTCAGTCATAATGTGAAGTATTTAATTGAAATTGTGGTAGGTGCTACAAAGAGGAAGTATAAGACATTATAAAAGTCATACGATAGAGAACCTAATCTAGGATTCCTAAATTCCAGCAGTAAGTGCTTGTGCAGAGGCATTGAGGTACAGCAGAACCTTTGGAGAAAGTAAAAGTAGAAAAAACAGCAGTAAAACAATATAAGTAACCAGAGACAAGGCCAGAGACCACACAGTGACTAGATCAGTCAGAGCCTTGTTGGGCATAGCAATGAGTTCATACTTTACCAAATATCAATGGGAAACTGATACTGAGACTATTTGTCCCCCAAATTTGACCCTTTTTTCTTTAGCAAAAGAACCGCAGAATTCTAGGCAGGGATGTGACTGCCCAAAATAGAAACTACATTTTCCAGACTCCCTTGTGATTTAGTTTTGGTCAATGAGGAATAAGAAGAAGTGATGGAAGCAAGTTTCAGGGAGAGTCTTTACAGAAGAGAGTGTGTTCATCTTTTTTCCATCTGGTAGGAATGCTACCATGATGGTGAAGGTTTGAGTAGCCACCTTGGACCATGACGTGGAAGCCACATTCTGAGGACCGAAGCACTAAGACACACGAAGCCTGAGAGCCTGTGCTGAGCGGGGCCATGCTGGTCCTGGATGGAGACCTTTGTGCATCTTGGACATGAGAGAAAATTGCACTGAGCTATGCTTCTGTTCAAGACACTCTTATTTTAGGTTTCTTGTCAGTCTCCCCTAAACCTATTCTTAATTGATACTGAATTCATTTCTTTAAAATGGAGTTTAAAGAAAGGTCTCTAATGAGGAGGAAAAAAGAATTGTTGAACTCAGACATGACTGTCACTCACAGCCCCAACGTGTGACTGACACTTTTTAAAAAGTTATTTTTTTCTTCAAAACAAGTGAGACAATTCCTGCATAAAATAAATCCTCCGTCAACTCAGAAGCACAATCATTTGAAATTTTTTGGCATATCCTCTTTGATTATGACCTCTAAAATTCACAAATTTCTATGGCTTTTATGACATACCTGAATATTTAATAAAAGACAAATCCAGAGTAAAACTTGTTTGCTTATTCATTCACTTTTTAAAATTCATTCACTTAATCATTAGATACCTGGTCTATGCAAAGTATATGTTGTAGGCATTGTAGAAGACAAAACTCACCAACATTTTGATGCTTACTCTAAAAGGACTTATAAACACAGGAAGTAGCCACTAGTAAAATGCAGATGACCAATGAAGACAATTAAGAAAAAGCTGATGTAAAGGACATTTATGGAGATAACAAAATTATAATGCATTGAGTCTGAGAAAGGTGATACAGCTACCCCACAGGCTAATCTACTATCCTGCCTCCACTGCAGTTCAGAAGCTAGCTAGACTAATACTCCAAGATGCAAAGTTTCAGCACAGCAGAAAAACTTTAGAGAAAGCTTCTATTTGTTCAATTCAATAATTAATAAGACTCTGGTGACCTGAACAGACCACTCGGGCAAAGTAAATAGGCAAAGATCATTTCCTCCATTGAAATCAGGGATTAACAAAGAAAACTCAAAGCCGGGCGTGGTGGCGCAGGCTTGTAATCCCAGTACTTTGGGAGACAGAGACCGGAGGATCCAGGTTCGCAGCCAGCCTCAGCTCTCTCTCTCTCTCTCTCTCTCTCTCTCTCTTTCTCTCTCTCTACCTAGTGAGGCCCTCCGCAACTTCGTGAGACCCGTTTTCAAAATAAAGTATAAAAAAATAGGGCTGGGGGTGTAGCACGGAGGTAGAACGCCCCTGGGTTCAATCCCCGGTACCGCAAAAAAAAAAAAAAAATAACCCTCAGCCAAACCCCGGGCTTCAAACACCTGCTGATGAAATCTGTTTTATCACTGTTATTGCCAAAGCTAGTCCTAATTCGTGGGTTGATCATAGTGACTGAGATCTTACTTAAGAATTAATGCTGCAGCTGGGTGTGGTGGTGCACTCCTGTCATCCCAGCACTTGGGAGGCTGAGACAGGGGGATGGCAGGTTCAAAACCAGCCTCAGCAATTTGGCGAGATTTTCAGCAACCTAGTTAGACCCTGTTTCAAAACAAAAAATTGGCCGGGCGTGGTGGCGCACGCTTGTAATCCCAGTACTTTGGGAGGCGGAGACCGGAGGATCCGAGTTCGCGGCCAACCTCAGCGCGCATGCGCGGGCGCGCGTGCTTTATCTCTCCTCTCTCTCTCTCTCTCTCTCTCTCCCTGTATCTCTCTCTCTACCTAGTGAGGCCCTCTGCAACTTCGTGAGACCCGGTTTCAA
>PVJS01060543.1:0-11221 GCA_004027185.1 Glis glis | reverse complement strand
AGTTGTGGAGGGCCTCACTAAGTAGCTGAGGCTGGCCGCGAACCCGGATCCTCTGGTCTCAGCCTCCCAAGTACTGGGATTACAAGCATGCGCCACCAAGCCGGCTCTCCCCAGCTCTATTTTTTATTCTTTATTTTGAAACCGGGTCTCACGAAGTTGTGGAGGGCCTCACTAAGTAGCTGAGGCTGGCCGCGAACCCGGATCCTCCGGTCTCAGCCTCCCAAGTACTGGGATTACAAGGGTGCGCCACCACGCCCGGCTATTTTTTTGTTTTTGTAACAGGGTCTCACTAGGTTGCTGAGGATCTTGCCATGCCTGGTAGACATACACCTACTGATCCCAGTACTTGGGAGGCTGAGACAGGAGCCTCAGCAATTTAGCAAGGACCTGTTCAAAACAAAAATAGGGATGGGGTTTAGCTCAGAGGTAGAATGCCCCAGGGTTAAATACTCAGAACCACAAACACACAAAAGGGAGAGAGATGTTTTGGGCCTTAGGAATGATCTCCAAGATAAGATAAGGAAGATAATAATGTATTATCACTGCATGCTACATTTTGAGAAAAGTTAGAAAAATAGGTTCAAGTTTTCCTTGCTGACCAAATTTGGGGGACTGTACGTCATAGGGTACAATCGTGTGTTTTTTTCAGTTGCTTTGTTTTGGTACTAGGAATGGAACCATTGAACCCAGGGGCATTTACCTCCCATCAAAACCCCCTGTCCGCTGGGCGTGGTGGCGCACGCATGTAATCCCAGTACTTTGGGAGGCAGAGACCGGAGAATCCGGGTTTGTGGCCAGCCTCAGCTCTCTTTCTCCCTGTCTCTCCTTGTCTCTCTCTCTCTACCTAGTGAGGCCCTCCACAACTTCGTGAGACCCGGTTTCAAAATAAAGTATAAAAAATAGGGCCGGGGGTGAAGCGCGGAGGTAGAACGCCCCTGGGTTCAATCCCCGGTACCACCCAAAAAAAAAAAAAAAAAACCCCAGTCCATTTTATTCCTTATTTTGAAACAGGGTCTTGCTAGGTAAGTTGCTCAGGCTGGTCTCAAACCTGCAATCCTCCGGTTTCAGCCTCCCAAGTACTGGGATTCTGGGTGTGCGGCACCATGCCCGGCTTCAGGTCGGATAGTAATGGCATCTCGTGGCTCCCAGAAGTGAACCAGGCACAGTAAAATGTCTAGCCAGATGTGGTCTCAGTCTCTCATCACATTGCATTGACTGAGCCACTCATCTTGGGCTCCTAATACTTCAAATTTCTACACAACCCCCTGGGGCACAAACCCAGTAGTGGAAATGTAGAGAGGACGGAAAAACCTATTTATCTGCCTCCCAATCCCCACCCTCCCTCTCCGAACACAGCCCTCAATGTCCTTGTCCGGGATGTGCCCCCAGGGGCTCCAGCTCAGGCCATGACACCAGCCCTGTCCCCAATTTAGCTCATGGCCCCACAATCCAAAAGGCTCCCCCCAGGGGATCTGTGATCAATTTAGTCCAAGGCTGAGGGCCAATCGTAAAACCGCTGGGTTCAACATGGCAGCTGGTCTACCCGTCTTTGTTCCTTCTGCAGCAAAAAAGAGGCTTCCGGCTGGCGCTTGCTCCCACTGGAAGAGTTTCCTGCAAGTGGGAGCAGAAAATTCCTTCCTGGCCCCCCAGAAGAAAGCTAGTCCTATGCCTGGATGGTAAAACCAGCATGCTTTTATCATCCTTTCTTGCAGTGTGTGTGTGCATTTCTGGGGTTTGCACCCAGGGGTATTCTATCTCCGAGCTATACCCCCAGTCCTTCCTATCTACCTATTTATTTATTTATTTAGTGGCACTGGGGATTGAACCCAGGGGCATTCTACCTCCGAGTTACACCCCCAGCCCTATTTAATTTTTATTTTGAAACAGGGTCTCACTACGTTAAAGAGTCTCACTATTTGCTGAAGCTATCCTGAAACCTGCGATCCTCCTGTCTCAGTCTCCCAAGTACTGGGATTTTATTTTTTGAAACAGGGACTCACTAAGTGGCTGAGGACCTGGCTAAGTAGCTGAGGCTGCCCTCAAACCTGTGATCCTCCTGTCTCAGCCTCCCAAGTACTGGGATCACAGGCATGCACCACCATGCTGGCTGTTTTTCAATTTTTTTTTTTTTTGCGGTACCGGGGATTGAACCCAGGGGCGTTTTACCTCCGGGCTACACTCCCGGCCCTATTTTTTATACTTTATTTTGAAACCGGGTCTCACAAAGTTGCAGAGGGCCTCACTAAGTAGAGAGAGAGAGAGAGAGAGAGAGAGCGCGCGCGAGAGCTGAGGCTGGCCACGAACCCGGATCCTCTGGTCTCTGCCTCCCAAAGTACTGGGATTACAAGCATGTGCCACCACACCCGGGGTTCCGTTTTTCAATTTTGATAAACTCCTCCAGTCCCTATTCTGCCATCCTGAAATTGTTAATTGTTAAGTTCCACATAATTAAGTTTCCTATGATTAATGTCTCCAGAAGTAATTAGAGTAGGATTGCCTCATCTCTGGGCTGCCAGTTCTCCCTCGTATCATTACTAATAGGTGTGGCCAAATAAGAAACTAAGCAACTGGATATTAAGCCAAGTAGATTTGGTTAGGAATTTATACATACCAAAATCATTAAAGCCAATTCTGAAGAGTGTGTGTGTGTGTGTGTGTGTGTGTGTGTGTGTGTGTTTTACTGGGGATTGAACCCAGGGTCTCATACAAGCTAGACATGTACTCTGCCAGTGAGCCCCCCTAGGCCCTTTTTTATTTTATAAGAGAGTCTCTACTAAATTGATGAGGCTGGCCTCAAACCTGCAATCCTCCAACCTCAAGCCTCACAAGTACTGGGATTAAAAGGTGTGGACCACTACTCCAGGCTAAAGAGTATTCTGTTTAAACCCTTCCCCAGACCCACACCTTGAGATTTCTAATGGAGTGGATGGTGGGCGGGGGGGGGGGGGGGAATGATTTGAGATTTGGGGATCTGATCAATGCAACATGTTGGCAGCAGAACACAAGGTCAAAAGGAAATGATTAATCCCATAAGAAAAACAGGCAGAAGGGACAGGGAATGGTTCCCCTACAAAACCCTAGCTACTAAGTAGGTCAAAACCCTCTGCTTGGCAGGGCGTGCTTTCCAACCCATACTCAGCAACTCATCTTAAAACACATTTTTAAGAACTGTGTCTTAGCTGGGCGTCGTGGCGCACACCTGTAGTCCCAGTACTTGGGAGGCTGGCAGGTTGGAGGACAGTCTCAGCAAGTTAGTGAGACTCTCATCAACCTGAGACCCTGCTTCCAAATAAAAATAAAATAGGGCTAGGGGTGTGGTTCAGAGGTAAAATGCCCCTGGGTTCAATCCCCAATTTTTTTCTTTTTGCACCACCCAAAGAAAAAAATACAAAAACAAAAGAACTGTGTCTTAAGACAAATACCTACTCTACCCAGGCTAGTTTTGCTTAGGGGTCATTTTCGATTGACAATTACATTCCAGCTGTTGCAAAAGCAAGTCCTGAATGGAGCGGCAGAGAGAATGACTCTAGTCATCAGGATGACTACCACGTTCTAGGACAATTGCCATTTCTGGCAGGAACCACGCTGGTCACTAATGGAGGGAATATTTTGGGCCTATTTAAAAAAAGTTATCAGTCATTACATACAATATCCCTTTGAAAGGCTATGACATCAGCACGCTAAAAGTATATAAATAGGTTAAACCCAAGAGCCAGCGGAGGGGTTAATGCATTGCAAAAATCCTTGGGGGGGGGACCATTTTCCCCTTAGCTTTTCACAGTCACTAATGCCTGCAGTCTGTAATCCCAGTACTTGGGAGGCTGAGATAGGAGGATCACAGGTTCAAGACACTCACCTGTTTCAAAATAAAAGGGCTAGGGGTATAGCTCAGTGGTAGAACGCCCCTGGGTTCCATCCCCAGTACCTGAAAACATTTAACTCGGGCCCTAGGGCTGCAGGGGGCGCACAGATTGGGGAGGCCCCTGGGTTCCATCCCCAGTACCTGAAAACATTTAACTCGGGCCCTAGGGCTGCAGGGGGCGCACAGATTGGGGAGGGGGTCCAGGGGACCCTAGGCAGGTTCCTCATGTTCAGGAGTCTCAGGCTGTCATACTGCCACAAGATGCTTTCTCAGTTTTCCTGGGGCCTGCAGCCCCATCTGATCCCAGCTAACCAGGAAATCCCAGCACCCCTCACTTTTGTCCCTCAGCCTGGCCACTGCCACAGGTCCCATCAGCTAGAAGAATGAAGAGGCATCTGGCATTTACAAACTGCCTGGGGCAAGGGAAAAGCAACTCCATGCCCCTCCCTGCCCGTGCACAAAGCCAGGAGCATTCTTGAGCCTTGTTTCTGGAAAAGGAGAAGGAAAAGAAGCAATACTTAGTTATATGAAGTGCTGAATTCGCAAAACCAGCCCCTTATTTCTTTGGAGGGACCCATCCTACCAACCTCCTGCCCCAGGACTCAGCCTCCTGCTCAGGGACAGAAGGGGAGATCCAGGGAGATCCGCTGGCTTCTGGAGACAGATAAGAACCTTGCAGAACTCCCTTGGCAGGATTCCTCTGGCCCGCAGAACCAAGCAGCAGACAGAAGAGCACCTCACCCTGGGGCACACAACCGCCCAGACACATCCTGCGTTCCACTTCATTGTGTGTGGTGTTCCATAGAGGAGTTCAGTACCTATCATTATCCCTAATAAGAAAGCCTAGGCAAAGCCGGGCGTGGGGGCGCACGCTTGTAATTCCAGTACTTGGGAGGCTGAGACCGGAGGATCTGGGCTACTTAGTGAGGCCCTCCGCAACTTCGTGAGACCCGGTTTCAAAATAAAGGATAAAAAAGGTTTCAAAATAAAGGATAAAAAATGGGGCCGGGGATGTAGCTCAGAGGTAGAATGCCCCTGCGTTCAATCCCAGGTACCGCAAAAAAAAAAAAAATCCTAGGCAAAGAGGAACTCACAAGAGGTTAGTAGTGAAGCGGCTCTTTTGCACTCTTGTACAAAGTGCTCCCAGAAACACACACACAGAGGAGGGGGCTATGTATGTGTGTCTGTGGGTGGCACTGAGGATTGAACCCAGGGGCATTCATTCTACCTCCAAAGTACACCCTCAGCCCTTCTTTTTTTGTTTTGAAACAGGGTCTTACTAGGTTGCCGAGTCTCCCCTAAATTGCTGAGGCTGGTCTTAAACCTGCGATTCTTCTGTCTCAGCCTCCCAAGTACTGGGATTATAGGTGTGCACCATCACACTAGGCCAAGACTCTGTTTCAAAACAAAACAAAAAAAAGGGCTGGGGATGTAGCTTAGAAGTACAAAGCCCCTGGGTTCGATCCCCAGCACCACACACAAAATAAAGAAAAATAACAGTGAGCTGAGCCAAGACAAATGCGGGCAGGGCTGGCTAATGTGGGCAGGGTAGTGTGGGCAGGGCCAGCAAATGTGGGTGGGGCCGGCACCAGGTGCTTCTTTCCAGGTGTCTGCACACTCCTCCGTCCCATGAAGAAGGAAGGGGGTGCAGGGGGTGCGTTTCAAGAAGCCCAGAACTGAGACCACAATAGACGCTGGCGGTGCACCTGCCAAATGTCCAGAAGTGGAGCAGACACTTGGGGAGGCACTTCCCCACACCCTCCCATCTAAAACTCCCAGCCTGCCAGGAGCGGTGGGCATGCCTGTAATCCCAGTCCTTGAGAGGCTGAGACAGGAGGATTGCAGGTTCGCAGCCAGCCTCAACTACTTAGTGAGGCCCTCCGCCACTTAGTGAGATCCTGTTTCAAAATAAAGAATATAAAATAGGACTGGGTGTGTAGCTCGGAGGTAGAATGTCCCTGGGTTCCATCTCTAGTACTGGAAAAAAAAAAAAAAGCTGAAGAGAACCGGGGTGCACACCTGTAATCCCAACACGGCCAAGACAGGAGGATCTCAAATTCCTGGCCAGCCTCAGCTACTTTAGTGAAGTGAGACCCTGTTTCAAAATAAAGAATAAAAAATAGGGCTGGGGGTGTAGCTCGGTGGTAGAATGCCCCTGGGTTCAATCCCCAGTACAAAAGTAAATAAATAAATAAGTAAATAGGACTGGGGATGTAGCGTGGAGGCAGGATGTCCACGAGTTCAATCCCCAGCACCACCCGCAAACACAAAAAAGGCTGAAGAGACATTTGCATTCCCAAATGTTATTCACAAGCCAGATACAGAATAGGCTTAAAAGTCCATCAGTGGAAGAAAGGTAAGAAAAACAGGGCACCACAAACACGCACATAATGCAATACTTATTCAACCCCCCCATTTTTTGGTGCTGGGGATTGAACCCAGGGGCATTATACCTCTGAGCTACACCCCCAGCTCTTTCTATTTTGTATTTTGAAACAGGGTCTCCCTCAGTGGCTAAGGCCTCGCTAAGTTGCTGAGACTGGTCTTGAACCTGTGATTCTCCTGTCTCAGTCTCCCAGGGACTGGGATTCCAGTTACCATGCCAGGTTCTGGGACAACATTTAAGTCTGTTTCTACTAGGAGCCACCATCATTAGAACCCCCCACCCTCATGCGTTAAATGGGGCTCCACCCCAGTTTTAGAGATTGGAATCTCTGTGATAGGGAGCCCCAGGGTCAACTGTTAAAAGGGGAAGACTGAGACGGGTGTGGTGGCACACGCTTGTACTCCCAGTACTTGGGAGGCTGAGACAGGAGGATCACAGGTTCAAAGCCAGGCTCAGAAACTTAGTGAGACTCTTAACAACTTAGACCTGTTTTCAAATAAAAAATAAAGTAGGTTTGGGGTGTATCTTAGAGGTAGAACTACCCTGGGTTCCATCCCCAGTACAAAAAAAAAGGAGGAGGGCTGAATTAAAGACCTACACGAAATAATCAAGAAGGAAATAAGCAGGGCATAGTGCCTCATGCCAATAATACCAGCTACTGGGGAGGCTGAGGCAGGAGAAACACAAGTTCAAGGCTAGCAGGGTCAGGATAGTGAGATCCAGTCTCAAAATAAAAATAAGAAGACCTGAGGCTGTCACTCAGTGGTAGCGCACCCCTGGCCTCAATCCCCAGTAACCTCCCCTCACACACACACACAATTAGTGTGTGTGTGTGTGTGTGTGTGTGTGTGTGTGTGAGAGAGAGAGAGACATACACACATACACACACAGACATACACACACAGAGACAGAAACACTCTGACTGGAGATTGAACCCAGGGGCATTCTACCTCCGCGCTACACGCCCAACCCTATTTTATTTTTAGTTGTTAACAGGGTCTCGCTAGGTTAATGAGAGTCTCACTACTTGCTGAGGTTGGTCCCAAACCTGTGATCCTCCTGCCTCCGCCTGGGATTACAGGTTTGTACAAACCTGGGATTACAGGTTTGTACCATCACGCCCAATTTACATAATTACTTCTGATCTAATAGTTTTTTTTTTCGGTACCAGGATTGAACCCAGGGGCATTTTACCTCCAAGCTACACCCCCGGCCCTATTTTTTATACTTTATTTTGAAACCGGGTCTCACAAAGTTGGAGGGCCTCACTAAGTAGCTGAGGCTGGCCGCGAACCCAGATCCTCCGGTCTCTGCCTCCCAAGTACTGAGATTACAAGCGTGTGCCACCATGCCCGGCTTGATCTAATAGTTTTTATAATTTTTTATATGTTAGTTTGTTGGGGACGTGGTACTGGGGACTGAACCCAGCCAGGGGTACCCTACCACTGACCTACGCCCCAGCCCTTTTTATTTTGAGACATGGTCTTGCAAGTTGCTGTCCTACTATCTTAGTCTCCCACATACTAGGATTACAGGCGTGGACCACCAGCTAATTTTTTATTTCATAGTGAGGGGGTTGTTTGCATAACATTAACTCCAGCAGGACTCCAGGAGCTCCTATAAAACAAGGGACTGGAACGGGGCCACATCAGCGCCCCGGCGGCTTTCCAGGATGCTCAGGGAGGCTGCCTCAGGTAACGCCTCACTGGGGCTCCCGAATGCTACTTTTCCTTGGCTGGGGTGGAAGAGAAATCCCAGCAGGTAAAGGGCACGTGCGGGGGACATTAAGCCTGCTTCTCCGGGAAGATTAAACAGTTTATTGAAACCTTGTGAAATGGGAGGCAGGGGAATTATTGACAGGGAAAAGGGGGGAAGGAGGACCTACTAGCAGGAGCAGTGATGCCGCACAGATTTCCTTTCCAGAGCACCACCGGCTCCACTGGGGGATCCCAGTACCCTTTCTGAGAGGACACTGAGTGAGCCTGTCCCAAGAGCTGGGCAACCCAATTCTTTTTTTGGCGGTACTGGGGATTGAACCCAGGTTCATTCTACCTCTGAGCTACAACCCCAGCACTTTTTTTTTTTTAAACAGGATCTCAAGGAGTTGCAGAGGGCCTCACTAAGTAGCTGGGGCTGGCCGTGAACCTGCAATCCTCCTGTCTCAGCCTCCCAAGTACTGGGATTACAATCATGCGCCACCACGCCCAACACCCCAGATTCTTTCTTCATCAATAACTAAGCTTACTGGAGCTGTGGGTGTAGCTCAGTGGTAGAGTGCTTGCTTAGCATGAGGCCCTGTGTTCAACCCCAGCATTACAAGAGAAAAAACAACCCAAGCTTACTGGGTAGTTACTGCAAGGAAAAAAACCTGAAGCTTACCACTATGTCTTAGAACTCTTAAGATTCGAACCATGAAATGAAATAGGGGGCTCAGAGGTACAAAACCCACCCAACCCAACTGTGGTCACCTTAACATTTCTTCCCTTACTACTGGCACAGGCCAGATACCAGGGACTGGGAGCAGCAAGAGGCAGTGTGTGCCCTGGGAGGCTGAGGCCCTTGCTCCTTCAGGGTTCACCAAAGACTAGACTTGCCGATTCAGTCAAACCCAGCTCGGGCACCCAGGCTGCCCCTACCTGGCCACAAGGTTCCCAGCTGAAGGGGCTCCAGCCAGCACCCTACAAAGCTTCCCACCCGGCTCCCCCAATTACCTAAGAGCAAGCCTATCACCAGCAGAGAGTACTTATTAGGCACCTAACTGCTAGAGTCCAGGCAAAGATTCATAGGCCCTGGCCCTACCCTGGGAGAGGGTCATTTATGCCGATTAAGGCCAGAGTATGCGGGCTCCCAGAGGCCCATAAAACTCCCAGGGAAGGAAGTGGGGATTAACCACTTCCTCCCACCTCTCAAGAAGGGGTTTCAAGTTGTACCAAATTGCAGAAAAGAGCACTCCTGGGAGGGGGGTGGGGCAACACGGATCAGAAGGGCCTACACCTGGCTAAGGCCACTACAAGGGGACAGGACTAACCCTGGGGTTTCTCAAATTGCTTTGATTTTTACAGATGAGGCCTTTGTAGTCCTCGCTGCCCGGCATCTCTGGGAGGCACATTCTGGCAAGAAGTCTGATGACCCGCCCCTTGGCACGGGTCTGGACTCTGTCCAGGAAAGGAACAGAGGATCTATGAGGAGTAGGTGCTTGTTGGTCAAGTGCTAAGATGCCACAGTAAGACTTTCGCATTCTCATCAGACCTGCTGAATTAAGAACTCTCCCTAAACCGGGCATAGTGGCGCAGGCTTGTAATCTCAGGATTTGGGAGGCTGACACAGGAGGATGGCAGCTCAGCAATTTAACAAGTGAGGCTCTGTTTCAAAATAAAAAATAAAGTAGGGCTGGAAGTGTGGCTCAGAGGTAGAATGTCCCTGGGTGCAGCTGGGGGTGGTGGCACATGCTTGTAATCCCAGTCAGTACTTGGGAGGCTGAGACAGGAGGATCGCAGGTTCTCGACCCACTTCAGCAACTTAATGAGGCCTTCCTTCTGCAACTTTAGTGAGACCCTGTTTCAAAATAAACAATAAAATAGGGCTGGGGTGTAGCTCAGAGGTAGAATACCCCTGGGTTCAATCCCTAGTATCACAAAAAAAGGGGGTGAGGAAGGGAGGGAGGGAAAGAAAAAGAGCCAATCATGGTGATGCACACCAGGAATCCTGGTTACTGGGGAGGCTGAAGCAGGAAAATCAGAAGTTCAAGACCAGTGTGCACGGCGGGGGCGGGGGCGGGGGCAGCTCGGTGGTAGAGCAGTAGAGCTCTTGCCTAGCTTTGGCTTCCGGAGTGAGGGGACACAGGAAAAGAAAAGAAAAAACTGGAAAGAGGATTTTAGTTTGACTATGTTTCAAACAAAAGCTAGCTTAGACTTGGGAGGCTGAGACAGGAGGATCACAGGTTCATGACCAGCTTCAGCAACTTTAGTGAGGTCATCTGCAACTTAGTGAGACCCTGTTTCAAAAATAAAATAGTATAGGGCTGAGGGTGTAGCCCAGAGGTAGAATGGCCCTGGGTTCAATTCCCAGTACACCAAAAAAAAAAAAAAAGGAGGTGGCGTAGTCCAGCCTAGGGGTGGCTGAGAAGGGAGACCACCAGTCCCAGCCAGGCACATACCCCCCTCCCTCATTCACCCCATCTGAGCTGGAGAGCTCCCCAGGGGCAGAGGCCAGTCTTCCATGGTGCTGGCCTCAGGGCCAAGTGATCAACATTCCAAGGGACAGTCCTTCCCGCCCTTGGGGGAACAAAGAGCCCCAGAAAGAGCCCCGGAGGAATTCCTGCTGCCCCAAGCCTGTGGGTTGGGGATGGTGTCCAAACAAAACTGGGCAGGAAAACAGCACCCTCAGCAAGAGGCCCTCGGAAGCCCGCTCCCCTCCAGGAGAGACCCCAGAGCCGATCCTAAACCTGGACCTTATCAACAGAGGGGGCGACATGAGGTCTCAAAAACCCTGAGGGAGCAAAGTTCAGGCTAGAGCGATCTCTATAGAAACAGGCCCCGCCTCTGCACCGTGTAATCATTAACTATCTGGAGGGTCTTCTTTGGATTAGCGCTTTGTACTGGCTTCTACTGTAATCAAGGCACACACTTTGCTGTCCTTCAAGTGGGGAAGGTGGGGTTTGTTTCTATGTTTTTGCTCTTTTGTGTTTTTAGTAACGGTTCCTGCATCCAAGTAGGAGATGGCTTCAGTGAGATTCCAATCAGAGATGGCAGCCAAAGGGGCCTTTGGAGGGGAGTGGGGAAGGGGGGTGACCAGCTGCCTGCCTGCCTGCTCTTGACAGTCGGGCAGGTGAGTCTTCAGACAGCCTGAAAGGGAGACTGAGGACACTCGAGGGCTTTCAGAGGTATCAGGGACCGACCAACATACCTGCCAGGTTCTCTGGCTGTGAGGGCAGAAGTGGTAATTTTATTTATTCTTTTTTTTTTTTTTTTTTT
>PVJS01060542.1:0-11214 GCA_004027185.1 Glis glis | reverse complement strand
AAAAAAAAAAAAAAAAAAAAAAAAAAAAGCTGGGTGTGATGGCGCACGCTTGTAATCCCAGCGTTGGGAGGCGGAGACCGGAGGATCAGGGTTAGCAGCCAGCCTCAGCTCTCTCTCTCTCTCTCCCTCTACTTAGTGAGACCCTCCGCAACTTTGTGAGACCCGGTCTCAAAATAAAGTATAAAAAATAGGGCCGGGGGTGTAGCGTGGAGGTAGAACGCCCCTGCATTCAATCCCCGGTACCACAAAAAAAAAAAAAAAAAAAAAAAAAAAAAAAAAAAAAAAAAAAAAAAAAGAAAAAAAAAGAGAGAGAAACAGGGTCTTGCTAGGTTGATGAGTCTCACTACTTGCTGAGGCTGTCCTCGAACCTGCGATCTTTCTGTCTCATCCCCCCCCAAGTACTGAGATTACAGGTGTGTGCCACCACGCCCAGAAGATCCTCCCTGATTTTTACAGGTAGCAAGTGGAGTACTTAGAGCTGTTTGTCCCCAAATCATCACACATTGAGATCAACTGCCAGCAGCAAATGAACGCAAAATGACTGTCAGAACCAAGTAATTCATGGGAGTTTGGTGACAGGAAGGAATCAGGTGACCAAAGAGGGTTTCAGGGAGGTGAAATTTAAGCCAGGCTTTGAGGGAAAGAGAGGATTCACAGAATACAAGATGCTTCTTCTACACCTTCAGAAAAATCCCTCAGCCTCCTTGGACCTGAGGAGGTGGGACGGGAGGACTTTTACACTTTTACCTTTATCATCCTTCTCTGGTGTTTTTCGTTTTGCCCCCTTTGCTGAGGTTCTTGAAGACGATGTGCTTGGTTGACTGGACACTCGTTCTTCCCTCGACTTCTCGGTGCCACTCCACTGGGGACAGAGGAGCCGGTCAGTCACTGCCCTGGTGTCTGAACCAGTACACGTCCCACTTGCTTTAAAGTAACACATCTAAGAGCCAGATGTGCACACCTGAAATTCCAGTACTTGGGAGACTGAAACAGGAGGATCCCAAGTTCACGACCAGCCTCAGCAACTTAGTGAGACCCTGTTTCATTTTTGTTTTTGTTTTTGTTTTTTTTTTGCAGTACTGGGGATTGAACCCAGGGGCATTCTACCTTTGAGCTACACCCCCAGCCCTAATTTTTTCTTTTTTCTTTTGAAACAGGGCCTGGCCCTGTAGCTGAGGCTGGCCGCGAACCTGCAATCCTCCTGTCTCAGCCTCCCAAATATTGGGATTACAAACGTGAGCCACCACCCCAGCTTGTATTTTTTTTTTTGAAACAGGGCCTCACTAAGTTTCTAAAGCTGACCTCAAACCTGTGATTCTACTGTCTCAGTCTGAGATCCTGTTTCAAAATAAAAATATATTGGGCATCGTGGTGCAGGCCTATAATCCCAGTATTTGTGAGGCTGAGTCAGGAGGATCACAGATTCAAGGTCAGTCTCAGCAACCTAACAAGGCCCTGTTTCAACATAAATACATACATACATACAAAGGGCTGGGGGTGTAGCTCAGTGGTAGAGCTCCCCTGGGTTCAATCCCTAGTACAGTAAATAAAGTAACACACTGAAGTCCTCCAAACAGCCAACATTTTTCTCCCCCCAGCTCTTTTTATTTTTTGGAATAGTGTCTAGCTAGGTTGTGGAGAGTCTTGTTATGTTGCCATGGCTGTCCTTGAACCTATGATCCTCCTGTCTCAGCCTCACAAGTACTGGGATTACAAGTGTGCACCACCATGCCCTGCTACCCAGTTCCACTTATAAGACAGGGAAGCAATGATGGGAAAATGTGAGGAAGCCAGTTTGAAAATACATGAAAAGATAGACACATATGGGTAGAACCCCTCCACACTCCATTCTTTGGGGGTGCCACACCCCAGCTATTTATTTACTTATTTATTTATTTGTACTGGGGGTGGAACCCAGGGGCCTTCTACCTCTAGGCTATACCCTCAGCCCTATGTTTTTTTTTTTTTTTTGGTACTGGGGATTGAACCCAGGGGCATTCTACCTCCAAGTTATACCCCCAACCTGATTTTATTTCTTATTTGGAAATGGGGTCTCACTAAGTTACAAAGGGCCTTGCTAAGTTGCCGAGGCTGGCTTCGAACTTGTGATCCTTCTGTCTCAGCTTCCCAAGTACTGGGATTATAAGCGTGTGCCACCATGGCTGGCTATTTATTCTTTATTTTGAAACAGGGTCTTGCTAAGTTGCCCAGAGCCTCACTAAATTGCTGAGGCTGACTTCAAACTTGCCATCCTCCTGTCTCAGCCTCCCAAATGCGACCACAATGTGCACCACCACACCTGACTCTATTTTTTATTTTGAAACAGCTAAACTGGGCGGGTTTGGTGGCACAAGCTTGTAATCCCAGTTCTTGGGAAGCTGAGACAGGAGGATCTCAGGTTCCAAGACCGGTCGCAGCAAGTAGTGAGACTCTCTTCAGCCTAGTGAGATCCTGTTTCAAAAAATAAAAATAAAATAGGGCTGGGGTTGCAGCACGGAGGTAGAATGTCTCTGGGTTCAATCCCCAGTAACCCCCCCCCCAAAAAAAAACACCACAAACAGCTAAATTGCTACATGCTGGCCTGGTACTTGGGATCCTGGGAAGTACTGAGATTAAGGGTGTGCACCACTACGCCTGGCTACTCCTTCCTTCTTTTTTTTTTTGTGGTACTAGGGATTGAACCCAGGGGCATTCTATCTCTGAGCTAGACTTCAGCCCGATTTTTTATTCTTTATTTTCAAACAGGGTCTCACTAAGTTGCGGAGGGCCTCACTAAGTAGCTGAGGCTGGCCGTGAACCCGCGATCCTCCTGTCTCTGCCTCCCAAGTACTGGGATTACAAGCGTGCGCCACCACGCCTGACTCACTCCTTCACTCTTGACCCCTTCCAGGTCAATAATTTCCCCATACTGCAGCCAAAGGGATGCTAGCAAAAAGTTACATCTCCTGGCATGAAGAACATGACTCGCCAGCCTCATTTCCCATCTCAGCCAGGTCCCATGCAGTTCTCCATCGCCCAAGCTCCAGCCGTAATTCATTTCTTTTCCAAACTCACCACTATGGCCTACAGCAACACCCCTCAGCCCCAGCACACATCTATCATCTATGTATCTATGTATCTGTGTATCTGTGTATGTATGTGTGTATGTATGTATGTATGTATGTATGTATCATCTATCTATCTATCTATCTATCTATCTATCTATCTATCTATCATCTATCTATCATCTTGGTGGTACTAGGGATTGAACCCAGGGGCATTGTACCTCCAAGCTACACCTTCTGCCCTATTTTTATTTTTGAAATAGGGTCTCACTAGGTTGCTGAGGCTGTCCCAGAACCTCCTGTCTATTTTACATACTTAATTAAACTGGGCATGGTGGCACACTCCTGTAATTCTAGTACTTGGAAAGCTGAGACAGAAGGATCACAAGTTGAGAGACGGCCTCAGCAACTTAGGGAGATCCTGTTTCCAAAAACAAAAAAAAAGGGGGGTGGGTGGGGCTGTAGCTCAGAGGTAGGATGCCAGGAGTTCAACTCCCAGTACTGCAGTACTGCCCAAAACAACAACAAAAACCTTTCTCCACGCAGGGGCTCACTTTGTTCTTTTGCCTGGGAACCCTTTCTAGTCTTTTCAGAGTGAGTCAAAGCTCCGTGTTGCCTCATCCCCACCACTTGTCAATTGCCATTTTATATGTACTCATGTGTTTTGATCAATACCCAGTCACTCCATTTGATTGGAAGCTCCACAAGGGTGGAATTTCTTTCCCTTTAATATTAGGCACTCAATAAATATTGGTTAATTGAGTTAAAAGGAACAAAGAGGCGATGGGAATAAGTTGTTTAATACAGAGAAACTAACATGTATTAAGCCTGTCTTGCAGCCCCAGGGCATTGAGCATACTCTGCAAGAGTTGTTCCACTGAGCCACATCCCCAGATTTTATTTTGAGCCTGGTTCTCACTAAGTCTCCCAGGGTGGCCTCAATTTGAATTTGTGATCCTCCTGTCATAGCAGGGATTACAAGTGTGCATGACCTTGCCCAGCTGAGCCTCTATTTACACCAGGTATTGGGTTTGTTCATTTATTTATTGGTACTGAGGATTGAACCTAGAGGCATTCTACCTCCAGGCTACACTCCCAGCCCTTTTTTAAAATTTTTCGTTTTGAAACAGGATCTTACTAGGTTGCTGAGAGTCTTGCTAAAATGCTGAGGCTGGTCTTGAACCTGCAATCCTCAGGTCTCGGCCTCCCAAATACTAGGATTATGGATGTTTGCCACCACACCTGGTTCCTTATTTTCATTCTTTTTTTTTTTTTTTGTGGTACCGGGAATTGAATCCAGGGGCGTTCTACCTCCGCGCTACAACCCCGGCCCAATTTTTTTATACTTTTATTTTGAAACCGGGTCCCATGAAGTTGCGGAGGGCCTCACTAGGTAGAGAGAGAGAGAGGGAGGGTGAGAGACAGAGAGAGAGAGAGCGAGCTGAGGCTGGCCGCGAACCCGGATCCTCCGGGTCTCCGCCTCCCAAAGTACTCCATAGCAAAAAATCTCACACTGGTTACTTTTAGTTTTTATTTTTAGGTACTGGGGTTTGAACCCAGGGGCATTCTACCTCCAAACTACACCCCCAGCACTCTTTTACTTTTTATTTTGAAACAGTCTCACTAAGTTGCTGAGGATGGCCTTGAACCCACGATTCTCTTGTCTCAGCCTCCCAAGTACTGGGATTACAGGCCAGCGTCACCGCGCCTGACCTAGTTACTTTATTTTTATTTTTGGGGAGTACTGGGGATTCTACCTCTGAGCTACACCCCCAGCCCAATTTTATATCTTATTTGGAAACAGGGTCTCACTAGGTTGCTGAGAACCTCGCTAAATTGCCGAGGCTGGCTTTGAACCTGCGATCCTCCTGTCTCAGTTTCCCAAGTACTGGGATTACAGGCATGTGCCACCATGGTCGGCATTCAATTTTATTTATTTGGAAACAGGGTCTCACTAAGTAGCTAAGAGCCTCGCTACATTGCTGAGGCTGGCTTCGAACCTGTGATCCTCCTGTCTCAGCCTCCTAAGTACTGGGATTACAAGTGTGCGCCACCACGCCTGCCTGCTTGTTTGTTTGTTTATTTATTTTGCTTGTGGTGCTGGGGATTGAACTCAGGGACATTCTACCTCCGAACTACACCCCCAGCTCTATCTTTTATTCTTTATTTTGAAACAGGGTCTCACTAAGTTGCGGGGGGCCTCACTAAGTAGCTGAGGCTGGCCGCGAACCTGAGATCCTCCTGTCTCAGCCTCCCAAGTAATGGGATTACAAGCATGCATCATCACATCTGTTACTTTGTTTTTAAAACACAGAAGTTTCGGCTCAGAGGTTACAGGACTAAGGGCACTTTAGAGATAAAATTAAAATCCTAGGTCAATTTGCACCCAAATCTAACTCACCAATCATCCTGGGGTGGGAGAATGGGACTAATTAACATTTGTTTGGCACTTTTATGTCTTTGTAGTAGCTTCATTTATATCCAAAATTTACATTTGCATAACCTTTTCACAAAAGTCCTCACTTTTGTGCCTCCCAAAAGTCCTAAAATTGAGGAAGCTAAAAATGGCCTGGTTCTAGAAGAGACATTGAGTGCACTCTCCTGCTCCGGTAACCCGGAGACACCCCAGCTGGTGAACAGCGTGGTTCTCCCAGGTTGTCAGGACTTTGGGAGAAGAGTCAAGACCCAGAACCCACAGTTCAGGGCCTGCGTCCATCTAGAGGAAAATAAGGGGTTTTGTTCTTTTCCCAGTCTTGGCTCAATTACCTCATTCTACAATCTTCCTTCACTTCCCCCTTTCCTCCTGTGACCATTTCCCTCCAGCCCCATACTGGATTTGTTTGTTTGGACAAAACAAAGTCTGTCTTCATGATCACAAGAGGGAACCGTACTTCTTAGTTTTCTTCTCACTTGAGTATACCAGGCTGCAACCATGTCTAGGGATGTGCGTGTGTGGGGGTGGGTGGGGTACTGGGGATGGAACCCAGGAGACTTCTACCTCTGGGCTACACCCCCAGACCTATTTTGCTTTTTTTTTTTGGTACTGGGGATTGAACCCAGGGGCATTCTACCTCCGAGCTACACCCCCAGCCCTATTTTTTATTCTTTATTTTGAAACAGGGTCTCACTAAGTTGCGGAGGGCCTCACTAAGTAGCTGAGGCTGGCCGCGAACCCAAGTACTGGGATTACAAGCGTGCGCCACCACACCCAGCTTCCTATTTTACTTTATTTTATTTTTTGAAACAGAGTTTCGCTAAATTGCTGAGGGCCTCACTAAATTGCTGAGGCTGGCTGGCTTTGAACCTGAATCCTCCTGTCTCAGCCTCCCAAATACTGGGATTACGAGTGTGCGCCATCATACCTCGCTTTGTTTTTAAACAAGAGTTGGAAAGCCGGGCGTGGTGGCGTATACTTGTAATCTCAGTACTTGGGAGGCTGAGACAGGGCAGGTTTGCGGTCAGCCTCAGCTACTTAGTGAGGCTCTCTGCAACTTAGTGAGACCCTGTTTCAAAATAAAGAATAAAATAGGGCTGGGGGTGTAGCTCGAAGGTAGAATGCCCCTGGGTTCCATCCCCAGTAACATACACACACACACACACACACACACACACACACACACACTAAATAAACAAGAGGAAGAAATTCTAAAGTCTTTCCCTTTTCCCTAAAAGAAAGATCAAGTGTGCTCAGAAGGAGAAAGAAACACAGTACTCACAAAGACAGAAAACCGACCGATTTGTATTTACCTCCTTGCCTCGTGAGTTCTCCATACTCAGTAAGACGCTAAAACTGATACAACAAAGATTCTTCTTTCTTCCAAATGGCCCCAGATCCAAGAATGCTCTTTAAGATGGCTCCTCCTACTTCCTGTCACCCACAGGCCGGCTTCCTTGTCCCCTCCCCCACAACTTGCAGAAGTCCCACCCCTGCTGGTTCTCGAAGCCATGGTGGTATGGCTGTTTTATTAATGTTGCTTCTGGCCCTTTTCTGTGGACTTTTATCAGAGGTGTGGTTCAGGAGATACAGGGAGCCGGGGCGTGGTGGCGCACGCTTGTAATCCCTGTACTTGGGAGGCTGAGACCGGAGGATCCGGGTTCGCGGCCAGCCTCAGCTATTTAGTGAGGCCCTCCACAACTTAGTGAGACCTGGTTTCAAAATAAAGAATAAAAAATAGGGCTGGGGTGTATCTCGGAGGTAGAATGGCCCTGGGTTCCATCCCCAGTACTGAAAAAAAAAAAAAAAAAAGGAGATACTGGGAAGTTGAAGGCCCTTTAAAGACTTCTATGGGATGCTAATATTGTAGGGTCTTCCAAATGGGATTGTGAAGGGATTCAATGATGGAACTTGTGGAAACAGTAGAATTTGGGGGCCAGCAGCCCCAGCAATTCGGAAAGAATTTCAGCAATTTAGCGAGACCCTGTTTCAAAATAAAATAATAAAGAGATCTGGGGGTAGAATATCCCTGGGTTCAATCCCCAGTGCCAAAAAAGAAAAGAAGAAAGAAGAAGAGGAGGAGGAGGATGAAGAGAAGGAGGTGGAGGAAGAAAGAATTCAGGGCCAGGACTTGATAAATGCTAAACCAAACTGTTCTTTTCTGCCTCATAAATTCTCTTAAGCAAGATACTCAAGCAATTAGAACTCCAGCTTTCTATCAGTACTAATAATAAATTCCCATCTGCCAACTGTTAACAATAGTTTTTAAAGTCTGTGGAGTATTTGTTGTGTACCAAATTCTAGGTTTAAAATTTGTTCAATGATTGCTCCCCATTTTACAATGACAAGCCAGCAGTGGTGGCACATGTTTGTAATCCCAGTACTTGGGTGGCTGAGACCGGAGAATCGTAGGTTCAAAGCCAGTCTCAGCAACTTGGTGAGGCTCTTGGCAACTTGGCGAGACCCTGTTTCCAAATAAAAAATAAAATAGGTCTGGGGGTGTAGGCCGGAGGTAGAATGCCTCTGGGTGCAATACTCAGTACCACACACACATAAAAAAAAATACATTTTACAGATGACAAAAATTTATATGCAATTTTTTTAGTAGTTGGGCATGGTGGCACAGGCCTGTAATCCCAGCTACTGGGGAGGCTAGGCAAGAGGATCCCAAGTTTTAGACCAATCTGGGAAATTTAGACCCTGGAAGGCTGAGACAGCAAATTTACAGGTTCCAGAACAGCCTCCGCAATGTAGCAAGACCTTCAGCAAGTTAGCGAGACCCTGTTTCCAAATAAAAAGTTTTAAAAAGGGCCAGGTAAAGCCGGGCGTGGTGGCACACGCTTGTAATCCCAGTACTTTGGGAGGCAGAGACCGGAGGATCCGGGTTCGCGGCCAGCCTCAGCTCTCTCTCTTCTCTCTCTCTCTCTCAACCTAGTGAGGCCCTCCACAACTTCGTGAGACCCGGTTTCAAAATAAAGTATAAAAAATAGGGCCGGGGGTATAGCGCGGAGGTAGAACGCCCCTGTGTTCAATCCCCGGTACCGCAAAAAAAATAAATAAATAAATAAAAAGGGCCAGGTATGGTGGTGCATGCTTGTAATCCCAGTACTTGAGCGGCTGAGACCAGAGGATTGCAGGTTCACGGCCAGCCTCAGCTACTTAGTGAGGCCCTCTGCAACTTAGTGAGACCCTGTTTCCAAATAAAGAATAAAAAATAGGGCTGGGGGTATAGCTTGGAGGTAGAATGCCCCTGGGTTCAATCCCCAGTACAGCAAAAAAAAAAAAATTTTTTTTAAAGGGCAGAGGGTGTAACTCAGAGGTAGAATGCCCCTGAGTTCGATCCCCAGTATCAAAAAGTAAAAGACAAATAAAATAAAATAAAATAAAATAAAATAAAAAATAAAAAGGTCTAGGGGTGTAGTTCGAAGGTAGAATGCCCCTGGCTTCAATCTCCAGTACCTCCTCCAAAACCCACAAACAAACAAAAACAATTTTAAAAGAGCCTGGAGTTGTAGCTCAGCCGTAAGCATTGCCTAACCTGCATGAGGTCCTGAGTTCAAGCCCCAGTACTACCAAAACAAACAAAATTATTTTGAGATAGGACCGCTAAATTGCTCAGGCTGGCCTCAAACTTTGATCCTCCTGCCTCACCCTTCTCCATAGCTGGGATTACAGGCTGGCACCACCCTGCAGGCTCAAGCTATACAAGCACTCTCTCTCTCCACTCTTTTTCTTTCCCTCTCTCCTCTCTTCTTTTTCAACAACAACTTTTTCTTCTTATTCATCATTATTATTATTATTATTATTATTATTATTATTTTGAGACAGGCTGTTGCTAAACTGCCCAGACTGACCTTGAACTTGTGATCTTCCTGCTTCAGCCTAGGGAGTCAATGGGATGAATTGCTGGGATTTACAGGCGTACACTGTCCTGCCAAACTGGTTTGTTTCCTTCTAATATAAAGTAATTTGAAGCCGGGTGTGGTGACAGACACCTATAATCCCCATACTTGGGAGGCTGGGACAGGAAGATTGCAGGTTTTTTTGGGGTTTTTTTTTTTTGGTACCGGGGATTGAACCCAGGGGTGTTCTACCTCTGAGCTATACCCCCGGCCCTATTTTTTATCCTTTATTTTGAAACCGGGTCTCGTGAAGTTGCGGAGGGCCTCACTAAGTAGATGAGGCTGGCCGCGAACCCGGATCCTCTATCTCTGCCTCCCAAGTACTGGGATTACAAGCATGCGCCACCACGCCCGGCCTAGATCACAGTTTTGAGGACAGTCTCAGCTATTTAGCAAGATGCTCAGCAACCTAGTGAAACCCTTTCAAACCAAAAAATAAAAAGGTCTGGGGATGAGCTCGGAGGTAGAATGCCCCTGGGCTCCATATCTGGTACCGAAAAATAAATAAATACATAAATAAATAAAGTAATTTGAGCTGGGCGTGGTGGCAAATGCCTATACCTGGGAGGCTGAGACAGGAAGATTGCAAGTTAGAGGACAGCCTCAGCAATTTAGGCCCTCTGCAACTTAGTGAGACTCTGTTTCAAAATAAAAAATAAAATAGGGCTTGGGGTATAGTTCAGAGGTAGAATGCCCCTGGGTTCGATCCCCAGTACCATAGATAAATACATAAATAAAGTAATAAAGTAATTTGAAAAATCCCCTTGCAGATCAATTCTCCCAGTCAAACTGTTAGGAATTTGAGACGTGAAGGACTTCCCGTGTTTAGAATGACATGGCAGTGTCATTCAAACCTTACTTTATCACTTTATAAAGTCTGTTTTTTTTTTCTTTTTCTTTCTTTTTTTTTTGTTACTGGGAATGGAATCCAGGGTCATTCTACCTCCAAGCTACACCCCCAGGCCTTTTTATTTTTTGTTTTGAAATACAGCCTCACTAAATTGCCGAGGCTGTTCAGGAACCTGTGATCCGCCTTTCTCAGCCTCCCAAGTACAGGGATTACAGTGTGCACCACCACGCCCAACCTTTATTTTGTTTTTTTTTTCCTAACATATCTCAGGGCTAGGGATGTAGTTGTATAGTAGAACATGAGCTTAGCATGTACGAGGCCTTGGGGTTGATCTCCAACTCTACACACACAAAAAAAGTATTTTTCTTACATCTCATTGTCCTAAAATGATGAATTAGAGATGACCTTTAACCAGAATGGTGATAAGCGCTCTACCACTGAGCTGCAGCTCCCCAGCCCCCTTTTTTTTTTGCGGTGGTACTGGGGGTTGAACCCACAGGCGTTTTACCTCCAAGCTACACCCCTGGCCCTATTCTTCATCCTTTGTTTTGAAACCGGGTCTCACGAAGTTGCGGAGGCCTCACTAGTAGCTGAGGCTGGCCGCGAACCGGGATCCTTTGGTCTCCACCTCCCAAGTACTGGGATTACAAGCATGAACCACCACGCCTGGCCTCCCCCAGCCCTTTTAATTTTTTATTTTGAGACAGAGTCTGGCTAAATTGCCCAGGCTGGCCTTAAATTTATAATACTTCTAGCCAGGCATAGTGGCACATGCCTGTAATTCCAGTACTTGGGAAACTGAGACAGGAGGATCACAGGTTTGAGGTCAGCCTTAGCAATCTAGTGAGACCCTATTTCTTTTTTTTTTTTTTTTGCGGTACCGGGGATTGAACACAGGGGCGTTCTACTTCTGCGCTACTCCCCCGGCCCTATTTTTTTTATACTTTATTTTGAAACTGAGTCTCACGAAGTTGCGGAGGGCCT
>PVJS01060541.1:0-11221 GCA_004027185.1 Glis glis | reverse complement strand
ATTAATCACCTCCGGAATTTCTCAGGGCTTTTTGGATGTGAAGCTAGCCCATTGTGTTTTTAGAGATATGGGTTTTGCTGCTTCTTGGCATGTCCTAAGCAAGGCAAGCTTAGGACTTTAGATTTACTCCTTTCCTTCCCATCTTGTCTCCTTTCTACCTAAAATTTTACTACTTCTACTCTACCTTATCAGGGAGACCCTGTTTCAAAATAAAAATAAGGCCGGGCGTGGTGGCACACGCTTGTAATCCCAGTACTTGGGAGGCTGAGACTGGAGGATCCGGGTTCGCGGCCAGCCTCAGCTACTTAATGAGTCCCTCCGCAACTTTGTGAGACCCGGTTTCAAAATAAAGGATAAAAAGTAGGGCTGGGGGTATAGCTTGGAGGTAAAACGCCCCTGGGTTCAATCCCCGGTATCGCAAATAAATAAATAAATAAATAAATAAAAATAAAAATAAATAAAAATAAGGCCGGGCGTGGTGGCACACGCTTGTAATCCCAGTACTTGGGATGCTGAGACTGGAGGATCCGGGTTTGCGGCCAGCCTCAGCTACTTAGTGAGGCCCTCCACAATTTAGTGAGACCCTGTTTCAAAAAATAAAAATAGGGCTAGGGGTGTAGCTCAGAGGTGTAATGCCTCTGAGTTCAATCCCCAGTACAGCAAAATAAATAAATAAATAAATAATAAATAAATAAATAAATAAATGAAAATAAAATAGGGCTGGGCTTGGGGTGTAGCTCAGAGGTAGAATGCCCCTGGGATCAATCCCCTGTACCAAAAAAAAAAAAAAAATGATGATTTTGTTTTCTGTCCAGTTGATGAGGCTGGTGGTAGTTATGGTAATGGTAGCACTCGGTTCCTGTGTGACAGGAAGTGTATATGGAAACCTCAGGCATGACCTCACATGGGACAGACTCTGGTCTTGTGCAATACCACCTCAGAACTCAGCATTTTGTCACATCCCCTATAGCAGCAACTCCATTCCCACAACATGGTAATGGGGTGCACAGATTTCACTGACACTGGGTTAATAGTTGGGGTAAAAGATAGTGCCCTTCCCCTACCACATAATAAACTAGTGTTCAAGCTGAAGATTGATACCAGAGGCGTTCTACTTCCAAGCTGTGCCCCCAGACTTTTTTTTTTTTTGGTACTAGGGAGGGGCATTCTACCTCTGAGCTACACCCTCAGCCCTATTTTATTCTTTATTTTGAAACAGGGTCTAACTAAGTTACTGAGAGCCTCACTAAGTTGCTGAGGCTGGCTTCGAACCTGCGATCCACCTGTCACAGCCCCCCAAGTACTGGGATTACAGGCATGAGCCACCAAGCCTCGCTAAGGAGGACTTTCTTGAAAGGGGATATATGAAGCTGGGCATGGTGGCACACACCTGTAATCCCAGTACTCTGGAGGCTGAGACAGGAGGATCCCAGGTTCAAGGCCAGCCTCAACAACTTAGCAAGACCCTCAGCAACTTAGCGAGACCCTGTTTCAAAATAAAAAATAAAATAGGGCTCAGGCAGATAGATGCTGATTCATCTTCCCTCCATTTCCTTGCTGAATTCCTAGAAATTTGTTTTCCCTGTTGTGACAGTGGTGTGGAAGAAGTGTGGGTGACTTGTTTGAGGAAGCTCAGATCAAACCTATAGAGAACCCAGGTTGGTAACATCTTGCTCTTCCCTGCCTCCTAACTTATTGGCTCGTCCCCTGTCCCTCACAGCCATCACGGTCCCCACTTCAGCTTCACCCTCCACCCCCTGAACCATGGCTCCAGACTTTTTTGTCTTCCAGCCTTCAAGCTTCCTTCATTTAGTCTCTTTTTTATAGCATTCTTTTTTTTTTTTTTTGGTACTGGGGATTGAACCCAGGGGCGTTCTACCTCCGGGCTACACCCCCAGCCCCATTTTTTATCCTTTATTTTGAAACAGGGTCTCACTAAATTGCTGGAGGCCTCACTAAGTAGCTGAGGCTGGCCGCGAACCCAGATCCTCTGGTCTCAGCCTCCCAAGTACTGGGATTACAAGCATATGCCACTGTGCCTGGCTCTTTTATAGCATTCTTGACAGATCTTCCTTACCCCAGATCTGACTCCATCTCTCCCTGCTCAAAACCAGTCCAGAAGCTGGTGTGGTGGCACAGGCCTGTTGTAATCCCAATACTTGAGAGGCTGAGACAGGAGAATTGCAGGTTCAAGGACAGCCTCAGCAGTATAGCAAGAACCTTGGCAACCTATTGAGACCCTGTTTCAAAATAAAAAATAAATTACAGGCGTGTAATCCCAGTACATTAAGCTCACCTGGCTTTAATTTTTATTTTATTTTTTATTTTTTTGACACTGGGGATTGAACCCAGGGGCATTCTACCTCCGAACTACACCCCCAGAACTATTTTTTATTCTTTATTTTGAAACAGGGTCTCACTAAGTTGTGGAGGGCCTAAGTAGCTGAGGCTGGCCACGAACCTGTGATCCTCCTGTCTCAGCCTCCCAAGTACTGGGATTACAAGCGTGCGCCACCACGCCCAGCTTTAATTTTTATTTTGAAACAGGGTTTCACTAAAGTGCTGAGGCTGGCCTGGAACTTGAGATCCTCCTGCCTCAGCTTCCTGAGTTATAGGATTCCAGGTGTGCCACTGTTGTGATAATGTGATCTACCGTAGACACTCTTTTTTTTTTTTTTTGGTACTGCAGATTGAATCCAGGGGCATTCTACCTCTGAGCTACACCCCCAGCCCTATTTTGTTTTTATTTTGAAACAGGGTCTTGCTAGGTTGATGAGACTCTCACTACTTGCTGAGACTGTCCTCGAACCTGCGATCCTCCTGTCTCAGCCTCCCAAGTACTGGGATTACAGGTGTACGCCACCATGTCCGGCTTATCTACTTATTTATTTATTTATTTATTTATTTATTTTGGTACTGGGGCTTGAACCCAGGGACATTCTACCTCTGAGCTACACCCCCAGCCCTTTTTAGTTTTTATTTTGAAACAGGGTCTTGCTTATGTTGATGAGAGTCCTGCTATGTTGCTGAGGCTGGCCTCAAATCTGCAATCCTCCTGTCTCAGCCTCCCAAGGAGTGGGATTACAGGTCCCTGCCACCGTACCCGGCTACCGCAGACACTCTTTTTTTTTTTTTTTTTTTTTGCGGTACCGGGGATTGAACCCAGGGGCATTCTACCTCCGAGCTACACCCCCGGCCCTATTTTTTTATACTTTATTTTGAAATTGGGTCTCACTAAGTTGCGGAGGGCCTCACTAAGTAGCTGAGGCTGGCCACGAACCCATATCCTCTGGTCTCTGCCTCCCAAGTACTGGGATTACAAGCGTGCACCACCACGCTGGGCTGGCAGACACTCTTGAGATGAGACAGACAGAAGGAAGGATGAAAGGGAGGGCTGTTTTGTTATGGGAGTCAGGAGGACAGAGCAGAAGTGAAAAAAGAAAACTCTCACAAAGGACTCCTGAGATTTCTTAACCTCCCCACTTCCCCTCTGTAGAGTGAACACCCATTGGTGAGAGGGGCCAGTAGGAGGGAAGCCCGGGGTGAGAAAGCACTGTTTCTGCTAAAGGTCTCTCTTCTCTTTCTTTCCTACAAGGCTTGTGGCAGCCTCGACTCCCTCCTGCCTGGGAGCCATCTGATGGTGGCAGTTGCCTCTTGTCTTGTCCATAGAAACAGCCGTGTCTCCAGCTTGGTCACCCCATGCAGCCAGCCACAGCCAGGGACGGCCTCTGTCGCCTGTCCAGCTACTTGGAGGAACTCGAGGCCATGGAGCTGAAAAAGTTCAAGTTGTACCTGGGGTCTGCGGCAGAGCTGGGGGGCGACAAGATTCCCTGGGGACGAATGGAGACGGCCGGTCCCCTGGAAATGGCCCAGCTGCTGGTGGCCCATGTGGGGGCCAGGGAAGCCTGGCAGCTGGCTCTCCATGTCTTTGATCGGATTCACAGGAAGGACCTGTGGGAGAGAGGGTGGAGAGAGGAGCCGGTGAGCGGTAAGGAGGTGGTGGGCTGGTCTAGCCTGGAACCCAGCAGTTCCTTTTCCTCGTAGGACTTCCCCAAGCCCAGGAGACCTGGGATCCCAATTCCACCCCACTGGGCTTTGTTCATGCTGGCTTCTGTTGGGAACACCCTCCCTGTATCTTCTTTGCCTGGATTTTTTTTTTCTCAGTATTGGGGATTGAACCCAGGGGTGCTCTACCACTGAGCTACCTCCACAACTCTTTTTATTATTATTTTTATTATTATTATTATTAATTTTGGGGGTACCGGGAATAGAACCCAAGGGCATTCTGCCTCTGAGCTATATCCCAGCCCTTTGTATTTATTTATTTATTTTTATTTTTATTTTTTATTTTATTTTATTTATTTATTTATTTATTTATTTATTTATTTTTGCGGTACTGGGGATGGAACCCAGGAGCATTCTACCTCCAAGCTACACCCCCAGCCCTATTTTATTCCTTATTTTGAAACAGGGTCTAAGTTGTGGAGGGCCTCACAAGTTGCTGAAACTGGCCATGAACCTGCTATCCTCCTGTCTCTGCCTCCCTAGTACTGGGATTACAAGTGTGTGCCACCACAGCTGGCTTTATTTTTTATTTTGAAACAGTCTTGCTTAGATGCTGAGGGTCTCACTAAGTTGCTGAGGTGGGCCTTAACCAGCGATCCTCCTGTCTCACACTCCTGAGTAGCTGGGATTATAGGTGTGTGCCACCAAGCCTGACTTTTTAAAATTGGGGTAAAATGAGCCAGGTGTGCTGGTGTGCACGCCTGTACTCCTAGTACTTAGGAGGCTGAGACAGGAGGATTGCAGGTTCAAAGCCAACCTCAGCAACTTAGTGACACCCTGTTTCAAAATAAAACATAAAATAGAACTGGGGTATAACTCCAGTGTGTGTGTGTTGTACTGGGGACTGAATCCAGGGGCATTCTACCTCCTAGCTCAGCCTTTTTATTTTTTATTTTGTAACAGGGTTTTCCTAAATTGCTTAGGGTCTCGCTAAATTGCTGAGGCTGGCCAGGAACCTGCTATCCTCTTGTTTTAACCTCCCAAGTACTGGGATTACAGGCATGCACCGCCATGCCAGGCTATTTCACAATATTTTCACTGTGCCTGAGTTTTGACTGGACTGGTCACTTGAGGTCAGGTGGAGAATTTCCTACTTTGGTTTCATGTCAGCGCCCAAAAATCTTTGTATTCTGGAACATCTCATATTTCAGATTTTCAGGTTAGGTATGCTCAACCTATGCCCTACCTTCTCCGTGATTTTCATCCTCCCCTTCCTCCTGTTCCCCGCCGCTGACCACGTAGATTTAGAAAACCCACTTTTTTTTTTTTTTGCAGTACCAGGGATTGAACCCAGGGGCATTCTCCCTCCGGGCTACACCCCCAGCCCTATTTATTATTATTTATTTTGAAACAGGGTCTCACTAAGTTGCGGAGGGCCTAAGTAGCTGAGGCTGGCCACCAACCCGGATCCTCCTATCTCATCCTCCCAAGTACTGGAATTACAAGCGTGCGCCACCATGCCCGGCTAGAAAACCCACTTTTTAAGCTGGGTGTGGTGGCGCATGCTTGTAATCCCAGTACTTGGGAGGCTGAGATAGGAGGATCATAGGTTCAGAGCCAGCCTCAGCTACTTAGTGAGGCCCTCCACAACCTAGTGAGACCCTGTTTCCAAATAAGATATAAAATCGGGCTGGGGGTGTAGCTTGGAGGTAGAATGCCTCTGGGTTCAATCCCCAGTACCCCCCCCAAAAGAAAAAGAAAACCCACTTTTTGGCTTCCTTACCACTCATTTCATTTACTGTATCTTCCATCTGATAAAAATCACAGCATGAGCAGGGCGTGGTGGCGCATGCTTGTAATCCCAGTACTTGGGAGGCGGAGACCGGAGGATCCGGGTTCGAGGCCAGCCTCAGCTACTTAGTGAGGCCCTCCGCAACTTCGTGAGACCCGATTTCAAAATAAAGTATAAAAAAATAGGGCCAGGGGTGTAGCTCGGAGGTAGAATGCCCCTGGGTTCAATCCCCGGTACCGCAAAAAAAAAAAAAAAAAAATAGGGGCTGGGGTGCAAGCTCAGAGGTAGAATGCCCTTGTGTTCCATCCTCAGCACAAAACAAAACAAAACAAAAATCACAGCATGTATTAATTCCTTCCTATACCATTGAATCCATTGTGCATAGAAATGCAACAATGCAGAGCATGTTTAAAATGTTGTGTGAACTGGGCGTGGTGGTGCACACTTGTAATCCCAGTACTTAGAAGGTTGAGACAGGAGGATTGTAGATATAAAGCCAGCCTTAGTAATTATTTGAGGCTCTCAGCAACCTAGTGAGACCCGGTTTCCAAATAAGAAATAAAATTGGGCTGGGGATGTAGCTTGGAGGTAGAATGCCTCTGGGTTCAATCACCAGTACGAAAAAAAAATTGTGTGAGCTGGGTGCGGTGGCACTCACCCATAATCCCAGTACTTCGGAGGCTGAGACTGGAGGATCACAGATTTGAGGCCAGCCTCAGCAATTTAGCAAGACTCTGTTTCAAAATAAAAAAATAAAATAGGGCTGGGAATATATCTTGATAGCTTGGCAGTAGAATGCCCCCTGGCTTCAATCCACAGTACCAATTTTTTTTAAACGCTGTGGAAGCAGCTGGGCATGGTGGTACATGCCTGTAATCCTAGTACTTGGGAGGTTCAGACCAGAAGACAGCAAGTAGTGAGACTCTCAGCAACCTAGTGAGACCCTGTTTCAAAAACAAAAAATAAAACAGGTTTGGGGTTTAGCTTGGAGGTAGAATGCCCTTGGGTCCAATCCCCAGTACCACAAAAATACATAAATAAGCAAACAAATAAATAAATAAACAAATGCTGTGGAAGCCAGGTGCAGTGGTGCATACCTATAATCCCAGTAGTTAGGGGGCTGAGACAGGAGTATCACAGGTTCGAGGCCAGACTCAGCAATTTAGCAAGACTCTCAGCAACCTTGCCAAACCCTATTTCAAAACAAAAAAATTTAAAAGGGCGGGGGTGTAGCTTGGAGGTAGAATGGCCCTAGGTTCAATCCCCAGTGCCACAAAAAAAATAAATAAGTAAATAAAAAGGGCTGGGGGTGTAGCTCAGAAGTAGAATGCCCCTGAGTTCAACTCTCAGTACCAATAACAATAATGACGACAATAATGATGATGATAAAACAAATGACATGCTGTGTGATCAGTATTCCTAGGCTCTCTAGTATTTAGATGAGAAAACCGAGGCTCAGGGAAAAATAATGATTTGTCTTCAAACCAAAGTTCATGAGATATAACCTATGCAAAGTGCCTAGCACAGGCCCGGCATGGTGGTGCACACCTGCAATCCCAGTACTTAGGAGGCTGAGACAGGAGGATCACAGGTTGGAGGACAGCCTCAGCAACTTAGTGAAGCCCTCAGCAACCTAACAAGACCCTGTTTCAAAATAAAAAATAAGAAAAAAGGCTGGGGTGTAGCTCGGCAGTAGAATGCCCCTGGGTTTAATCCCCAGTAACACACACACACACACACACACACACACACACACACACACTTAGCACAACAGCTCAGGGCAGCCAGGAAGGGCTGAGCAAACACCAGCTGGAAGTGACAGAGAGGACATTTAAAGTTCAAATTAAGGTCCTTTGTCACCTGTGTCCTCAACTGGGACATGGGCCCCTCTCAAGAAGAGGGGAGAGTTCTAAGTCCTCTTTGCAATTCTCTTCCATTCCAGTGGTTATGGTTGGGAACACAGTAAGTTTGGTGAATGTTTGTTGAATGAATAATCAATTTCCGCTGGTAACTGGCTGTACACAGCCACTTCTGCAAAGCTTAGTGATGCATAGTTAATGAGGTGTGCTGGCAAATGCTTAGCATCTCTGGGGAAAAGAATCTCTAATGACTGAAAAAACAAGGGCCCTCATTTGTAGCATTTGTTAATTTCTGTGGCATAAATACCTCCAAGCACAGTAGATTTCGAGACACCAATGTGAAGTCAACTAGCTTGTAATTTGTAGAGATTTAAACCCTGAAGTGTATGGGAAGACATAACCTCTTATGGCTTTTTCAGGTATATCTTGCCTGATTTCTTCTCCCTTTGTCTCATTTTTGGGGAATATTTTGGAGGCTCCTTGGGCTTGGGCATGGGAGGTGGGGCCACATCTGTATGTAGGGACACACAGAAAAATTGAAATGATATCAGCAGTAAAATAAGAAAAAAGGGCTTACTTATGATTTTGTATAATTATACTTAATTATACAAGTTTTACATATTTATTTTAAGAAATGGAAATAATCTACAAGTATAGAATATAAAATAAAGTCCCTCCCTTCTCCCTCTTCCACCTATATATCTCTTCCAGAATTAATAACTGGTAACTATTTTATTTTATTTTATTTTGTGTGTGTGATACTGGGGATTGAACCCAGGGGCATTTTACCTCTGAGCTACACCCCAGACCTCTTTTTCTTTTTTTGGTACTGAAGGTTGAACCCAGAGGCATTCTACCTCTGAGTTATAACCCCAGCCCTATTTTCTTTTTTTCCTTTTTTTTGGGGGGGGGTACTGGGGATTGAACCCAGGAGCATTCTACCTCCGAGCTATACCCCCAGCCCAATTTTATATTTGTTTGTTTGTTTGTTTGTTTACTTGTTTATTTATTGTGATACTGGGGATTAACCTGAGGTGTTCTACCTCTGAGCTATACCCCCAGACCTATTTTATTTTTGTTTTGAAACAGGGTCTCACTCAGTTGATGAGAGTCTTGCTACTTGCTGAGGCTAGTCCGGAACCTGAGATCCTCCTGTCTCAGCCTCCCAGGTACTGGGATTACAGACTTGCACCACCATGCCCAGCTCACCCTCAGGCCTTTTGTGTGTGTGTGTGGTACTGGGGATGGAACCCATGGGCATTCTACCTCTGAGCTACATGCCTAGCCTGATTTTATTCTTTTATTTTGTTTTGTTTTTTGTTTTGTTTTGTTTTTCTGCGGTACTGGGGATTGAACCCAGGGGCGTTTTACCTCCGAGCTACACCCCCGGCCCTATTTTTTATACTTTATTTTGAAACCGGGTCTCATGAAGTTGCAGAGGGCCTCACTAAGTAGCTGAGGCTGGCGGCGAACCCGGATCCTCTGGTCTCCGCCTCCCAAGTACTGGGATTACAAGCGTGCGCCACCACGCCCGGCTTATTCTTTTATTTTGAAACAGGGTCTCACTAAGTTGCGAAGGGCCTCACTAACTTGCTGAGGCTGGCTGCGAACCTGGATCCTCCTGTCTCAACCTCCCAAGTACTGGGATTACAAGCATGTGCCACCATGCCCGGGTACCCCCAGACTTTTTAAAATTTCTTTTTGTTAGGCCGGGCGTGGTGGTGCACGCTTGTAATCCCAGTACTTTGGGAGGCGGAGACCGGAGGATCCGGGTTCGCGGCCAGCCTCAGATCTCGCTCTGTCTCTCTCTCTGTCTCTCTGTCTCTCTCTCTCTCTCTACTTAGTGAGGCCCTCCGCAACCTCGTGAGACCCAGTTTCAAAATAAAGCATAAAAAAAATAGGGCCGGGGGTGTAGCATGGAGGTAGAATGCCCCTGCGTTCAATCCCCGGTACCGCAAAAAAAAAAAAAAAAAATTTTCTTTTTGTTTTGAAATAGGGTCTCGTTAGGTTGCTGAGAGTCTCCCTACATTGCCGAGGCTGGCTTCGAACCTGCAATCCTCCTGTCTCAGTCTTACAAATACTAGGATTACAGGAGTGTACCATGCCCAGCACAATTTTTTTAATCTTTTTTTTTTCTTTTTTGGGACAGGGGATTAACTCAGGGACATTCTACCTCCAAGCTAAACCCCCAGCCCTTTTTATTTTTGTTTATTTTTGTGGTACTGGGAATGGAACCCAGGGGCATTCTACCTCTGAGCTACACCCCCAGACCTATTTATTTTTTTATTTTGAAACAGAGTATCACTAAGCTGCAGAAGGCCTCACTAAATGGCTGAGGCTGATTGCGAACCCAAGATCCTCCTTTCTCAGCCTCCCAAGTTCTAGGACTACAAGTGTGCACCTCCAGGCCCAGCTCAGGACACCTTTTTGACAGTAGGTGTCAATAACTGTGGAGTAAATTGGATGGGGACCCATTGACTGGCACGTATGCAAACTCCCAGACATAACCCAATGTGTGTACACGATTCACACACACACTGATCATAGACCTTTTTTTTTTTTTTGTGGTACTGGAGATTGAACCCAGGGGCATTCTACCTCCAAGCTACACCCCCAGGCCTATTTTTTATTCATTATTTTGAAACAGGGTCTCACTAAGTTGCTGGGGGCCTCACTAAGTTGCTGAGGCTGATCGCGAACCTGTGATCCTCCTGTCTCAGCCTCCCAAGTATTGGGATTACAAGTGTGCGCCACCACGCCCAGCTGATCATAGACCTTTTGTTAGTTTCCCAGGACTGTCATCACAAGTTCTACAAACTTAGTACCTTAGTCTGGCATGGTGGTGCACTCCTGTAATCCTAGAACCTGGGAGGCTGAGACAGGAGGATAGCAGGTTCAAGACCAGCCTCAGCAACTTAGCTAAGGCCCTCAGCAATTTAGCAAGACCCTGTTTCTTTTTTTTTTTTTTTTTTTTTTGCAGTACCGGGGATTGAACGCAGGGGCGTTCTACCTCCGCGCTACACCCCCGGCCCTATTTTTTTATGCTTTATTTTTGAAACCGGGTCTCACGAAGTTGCGGAGGGCCTCACTAGGTAGAGAGAGAGACAGAGAGAGAGAGAGAGAGAGAGAGAGAGAGATCGCGCGTACATGCGCGCTGAGGTTGGCCGCGAACCCGGATCCTCCGGTCTCCGCCTCCCAAAGTACTGGGATTACAAGCGTGCGCCACCACGCCCGGCCAAGACCCTGTTTCAAAACAAAAAAATAAAAAGGACTGGTGTGTAGCTCGGAGGTAGAATGCCCCTGGGTTCAATCCTCAGTCCATACACAAAAACAAAACAAAACAAACTCAGTACCTTAAAACTACAAAACTTAATTTGCCAGGCACAGTGGCGAATGCCTGTAATATCAGCACTCCAGAAGCTGAGGTAGGAGGATAGCAAGTCAAGGTCAGACTGGGCACCTTAGTGAGATCTTATCTCAAAATAAAATAGAGGTGGAGCCGGGCGTGGTGGCGCACGCTTGTAATCCCAGTACTTTGGGAGGCAGAGACCGGAGGATCCTGGTT
>PVJS01060540.1:0-11221 GCA_004027185.1 Glis glis | reverse complement strand
GAGGGGGAGGAGGAGGAGGGGGAGGGGAGAAAAGAAAGAAATACCATCAAGGTTTAGGCAAATTCTTCAAATTCTCTTATCTGTGCATAGTCATCGATTTTAGACACTGCTATTGAAGGTAGAAAGGACCTTGAGTGGTCAGCAGGTTCTATCCCTTTGCTTTTGGCAGATACATCTCACACCTGTCTAAGACAGATATTTCTCTATCTGGCATCTCCAAGAGCCAGACTTCCTATCTTTTTATGGTATATTGTATTCTGTAGTTTTATTAGGTGTATGACATTAGGATTTTACTGAGTCTAAGTGAAATCTACCCTCCTCTTAATATGTGAAATATTTTGAAAAGTAAAAGTCCAAATGAGCTGGGCGTGGTGGCACACGCTTGTAATCCCAGTACTTTGGGAGGTGGAGACTGGAGGATCCGGGTTCGCAGCCAGCCTCAGCTCTCTCTCTCTCTCTCTCTCTCTACTTAGTGAGGTCCTCCGCAACTTCGTGAGACCCGGTTTCAAAATAAAGTATAAAAAATAGGGCCAGGGGTGTAGCGCGGAGGTAGAATGCCCCTGGGTTCAATCCCCGGTATTGCAAAAAAAAAACAAAAAAACAAAAAAACAACAACAAAAAAAAACAGGATGTGTACATTTTGAGGGATTAAAAAGGTTTTATATTGCTGGTTCAAATTTTAGCTGCTGAACCAATAAATATGAATTTCTCTCCTGGTTTATATAAAAGTTTTTAAATTTTTCTGTATTTACTTTTCTAGCCAAACAACAATCTAAGTGCCTTATATACTGTGGAACTAGCAAGATAAAATTTTCAAATATCTGTCTTTTTTGAAAGTTGATGAAAGAAACTTGAGTCATAATTTGAATCCTAAAGAAATACATACTTCATGCTATAATGAAATAGTGAAATTCTGCAAAATTCTGCGGCCAGCCTCAACTCTCTCTCTCTCTCTCTCTCTCTCTCTCTCTCTCTCTACTTAGTGAGGCCCTCCGCAACTTCGTGAGACCCGCTTTCAAAATAAAGTATAAAAAATAGGGCCGGGGGTGTAGCGCAGAGGTAGAACGCCCCTGGGTTCAATCCCCGGTACCGCAAAAAAAAAAAATAGTCCAAATGGTTTCTGAGTCATTCTTAACTTCTCTTTTTTATTACAAAACTTCCTTCTTTTAATTATTTAAATAGGCTTGGACGTTAGTCTTCAACTCTAAATCCTAAATTGTTAATTGTTTAAGAGACGTGCCATTCTCATGGGTTTTATCCAGACAGCTAGGTGACGTCATGAGCAAAAAATGCAGATAGTTCTGACTGATATTTTCAAATCACTTTCTGTTCTCCTATACTTAGTCCTCTCCAAGTAATAGTGGGAAAAGCTGATGCCATTTATAGAAATGAGAGGTAGATTTTGACTTACATCTAGTTAAATAATCAAAGTTTTTTTTTTCTCAAACCAAGAAATACTTAGAATAATTTCAATGGAAAAAAAATTCAAAGCCTGATTTCTTTAAGATTAAGAAAAATAATGGGACTATTTTAACAGAAATTAATCATTTTTCCAAATTAAACTCTATAATTATAATCTATTAAGGTAAAGTCTTAGAATCTAAAACAAAATATATTGTTTGATGAGGTGAAGATTTTCTAGGGAACAAGGAATATAGCTAAATTATGCTACCTATTGTAAATGATACTGCCAGTTTATTTAATTTTTAACCTCTAGCAATAACAGATTATTTTGATAAATTATTCATATTTCTGCATTGTGTACCTTTTGGAATTTGCATATCTGGCAGCAAATAGGCCCTTCTTTCAGGCTTCAGTCCCCTTGGTTAGGATGGCCAAAGGCTGCTTCATGATTGATTTCATCTCAATGGGGTAATTATCATACTGAAACGAAGTAATACTCCTTAAATATGCTTTCCTGGAGCAATAGGTACAAGAGGCTTAACCTAAGAGCTTTTAAGCACATAGAAACTTTTAGCTTAAATGTTAACCTTTCTCTATTTTGGGAGTGTCAACATCTAAAAATAATACTGCGTTTCATAGGAATAGAGCAGAGTAATCTAGAGCTTGAGTTAGCAGCTCTTGGGAGGATAGTTTGTCATTGATTTCTAGCGTATTATTCAAAAACAGGATGTGACGCCTGGTGTGGTGGCACACGCTTGTAATCCCAGTACTTTGGGAGGCGGAGACTGGAGGATCTGGGTTCGCAGCCAGCCTCAGCGCTCTCTCTCTCTCTCTACTTAGTGAGGTCCTCCGCAACTTCGTGAGACCCGGTTTCAAAATAAAGTATAAAAAAAACAACAACAAAAAAACAGGATGTGTACATTTTGAGGGATTAAAAAGGTTTTATATTGCTGGTTCAAATTTTAGCTGCTGAACCAATAAATATGAATTTCTCTCCTGGTTTATATAAAAGCTTTTAAATTTTTCTGTATTTACTTTTCTAGCCAAACAACAATCTAAGTGCCTTATATACTGTGGAACTAGCAAGAGAAAGTTTTCAAATATCTGTCTTTTTTGAAAGTTGATGAAAGAAACTTGAGTCATAATTTGAATCCTAAAGAAATACATACTTCATGCTATAATGAAATAGTGAAATTCTGCAAAATTCGTAAATGCAGTCTGGGTCACAGTATAGTTTGAAAATCAAGTTCTGAAATTTAAAATTAAAAGCTTTATGTATAATACATAAGCAGTGATCAAAGGGCAAAAGAGTTTAGTTTTATGTAATCTTGAAAATTAAATCGATTCCTAAATTTAATGTCTCATACCAAATTGGCAAGTTGGATTTTTGTCACTGTATAATCCAATTTTATAATTATAATTTTTCTGTGCAATCGCTTATATGTATGTAAGAGACAATTTTTCTATCAGTTTGCTAGGTACTAGGGTTATAAAGTTGAATAGGTAACAATAAGTGATCTTAGGGAATTTATGGGCTAGTAAGAAGGGATAAAGATAGTTGGAATAGAATATTGTCAAGCCCTGTGGTCTGTGTATTGAGAAATGACCAGGATGGAGACTACAATATCACTGCTCATTTCCTGCTTTAACATCTGCTGCTATTCATTCTCTTGCTGCTGTTAGATTGTTCTTCTTTCCAATGGAATCTTTTTTATTCATTTTGGTATTATTTGCTAAAGTGAATGGGCAAATTATTCAGGGATTACTTATTGTTACTTTGAAATACTGATTGATCTCAACCAATTTAATCTTAAAAGACAAAAACATAATAAATGGAGTGATTTTTTTCAGAGGGAATGCTTAGAATATATTTAAGATGTAAGCATGGGCCTCAGCAATACCATACATAATTATCTGTTTTCCATGAGCCAAAGACCTCTAATTGAAAACTCAATTGATTTATAGGTTACAATTAAAGAAGTCAGAATATGAGCAGTATCATATACATGAACAGTTTATGATATTAAGATAATATTTAAACCTTCCTGTGAAAATTGATTCCTTAAAATATTTGTAGTCTTAAAATGGTTTTTATTTTGTAAATTAAAATCTTCCATGCCTATGGAATCAAAAAATATTTAAATGTTTTGTTTATCTAGCTCATGCCATTTGTTTATATAAATACAGCATGTTTCAGCACTCTAAGAATACTAATTTATCTAATAATTTCCTGCTGAAACACTCCAAAGTGAATTATGCTGACATTTTACTCTAGGTCCATACTGCCTAATTTTATATTATAAAATATTACTTATAAATTTCAGAATTATTCTAATCTTTAGCTGAATATTCTTATTATCATTCACTTTTATTTAAGACATTGTACTTTGTTTCAAAAATATAGCTATAATATCATTAAATGAAAACTAACACAAGGTAACAAAATCATTTGAAAATTTTCGTTGGGTTGTATGTAGTGGGGTAGTACAGAGAAAATAAAACTGGCTATCACAACATTTGTAAATGTATGTTGGGGATATGGGACTTATTATATTGTTTTATTTTTGTATTTTATATCTGGAATTTACCCTAGTAAGAAGTTCATTTATTTTGTAGTTGACAGGAATCGGAAGGAGATGGGAAATGTATTTATAATGCACACTTGTCTGTGTGGATCTAATGCGTGTTCACTCAACACCCACTTCATTGTGGTTTTTTTATGCTGTGCATTTATGGTCTCAGAGTTGTATCCCACCTTAAAGCCATGTGGTTTGAAAAACTGAAACGCTGGGTAAATCTGATCATCTGCAATGAGTCCTCCACAGCTTCGAGGCTGATATTATTGTTGGGTAGATGCAAGTTGGCAGAGTTCTTGAAAAAGTGTTTGGTTTTAAACTGTTCAATTCTACTGAGATGCAGTTCATGTTAAGAGTTTGTGAATTAATGTAAATTGACTTAAAAGTTCAAGATCAGAGAGGGAATAGATGAAAATATGAGGGACAAACAACATGTTACTGCTACAATCCTGAGATTTACCATGATAAAACTACCATGATAAAATTCCTTTACAGCTAGACATCCCAGAATGTCCTCATTAAAATACACTTTTGCCTGGGAATGATATCTTCAATGTGTCAATGAGCATTAGTAAACTGGTGAGCTCTTTGGGGAAGATGATAGGGGAAGGGGAAACTCAGGGAGGAAACTGAAACCTAGCAGAAAGAAGAGCCCAGCCGGGCGTGGTAGTGCACACTTGTAATCCCAGTACTTGGGATGCGGAGACGGGAGGATCCGGGTTCGGTTCGCGGCTAGCCTCAGCTACTTAGTGAGGCCTCCGCAACTTCATGAGATCTGGTTTCAAAATAAACTATAAAAAATAGGGCTGGGGATGTAGCTTGGAGGTAGAAAGCCCCTGGGTTCAATCCCCGGTACCGCAAAAAGAAAAAAAAAAAAAAGAAAAGAAAGAAGGGCCCATAGGGAATGAGCCCTAAAACAATCTCATTTCCTGTGCATACAGCTGAATAGAAGACTGGTTAGGTTATTGAAGTAATGACCTTGTTGAGAGATAACCAGCAGACTGGGAGACTCAAGTGGGTAATGCTGAGCTGGCAGGGACAAGTTTCTGCATCTGACTCTGAGGGAGAATACAGCTGTCAGAAATAACCAATGGTCAGTGGGAAAAGTAATAAGGCCCTAGGAGAAGCATTCCATAATTCACCATGCTGTGTACTAGGTGTTCTAATCAAATCTTACATGTGGTGGGGTTGTTTAGGACCAGTGATTGAAGAGGACATAAAGAGAAAGGGGAAGTTAGGAGAAAAATCAGCTGCAAAGATTTTAAAGTACTTTACCAGTTGATATTTTAAAACTTTCTTCTACAATTAATCACAAACTACACTATGATTCTTAGGTATGTTGAAGTTTTCAAGGGGTAAAATATCTGAGCAGCTTAGGGATATTTTGGACATCTTTTGAATGTGCTATTTTTTCCTTCTATTCAATTTTTAGTCACCAGGTATTTAATAAATGCCTAATAAGTGGTAGTCGTATAGGTGTAGTATTACAGCATAGAAATATATTAAGAATTCAATATCTATATATAAATACTAGCTTATCATTATTTGGGATCATCTACTCTAGGCTGAATAAAGATAGTACTAGTATGCTAGTTGTCATGGAATTTTCCTTCAGAAAAAATTTTGTCTAATAAAAAGACCTTAGGTAGACTGTATTCAATTTTGACAAAAATATTTTGTCTAAAGAAATAATGGTAATAATAATGAATTAGAAATTGAAACTCATGTTTGGGCAAAAAATACGGAATCTTAGCTTATGGTTCTTTTTAAAATTATTCAGATGCAATCTTGTTATCTTATTACTAACTAGTACTGAAATTTTAAATAAACCAATATCAAATGAAAGATTGAATATATAGATTTATGTATGAACTATCTTTACATTTAGCAAATCACCAAATGTTCCCTCTCACATTGTTAAATAATTCAGTTACTGAAAACTTATCAAACACAATCATGAGCCATACTAAGTGAAATGAGTCACTGCTTTTTAAATCTGTATTTCCTATTTATTTATTTATTTATTTTGCAGTACTGGAGATTGAACCCAGGGGCATTCTACCTCTGAGCTACACCCCCATCCCTATTCTTTATTCTTTATTTTGAAACAGGGTCTCACTAAGTTGCAGAGGGCCTCACTAAGTTGCTGAGGCTGGCCCGGAATCTGCTATCCTCCTGTCTCAGCCTCCCAAATACTGGGATTTTAAGTGTGTGCCACCATGCCTGGCTTCTTTTTTATTTTTATACTGAGTAATTAAATATATTTACATGTTTATTACGTAAGTGTTTTTTGTATCCTGTTTCTTTAAAAGACAAACATTCTGAGCACAAGGGAAGAAAACAACAGCTGAAAACACTAAGACAAGAGGGAAGAAAGATTCAAAATGAAGCTTGCTCATTCTCTCACAACATATATTGTTGCCCAGGGCTACACTAATAGTGATGGGCATCACAGCAATATGGGGAATGACATCTTGGAGTTAAAGGCTCCCATTTGAAATTGGTTGTTCTGGGCTTTCTTCATATATGAGTCAGTGAGTAGCTTTCCATGAGCCACTTTATTTGTATCTAAATGTACTATCTATTTCAAAAGACTAATAATAAAGAAGTCATCTACAAAGAATTCTGAGATTTTCAAATTTAGGGTAAAATGATATTCCATGGTCAGTTAACAATGAAACAAAACCATTTTGGGAATCCTGATCTTATTTCAGTTATTTTTCTTTTTCCTTTCGTCTCAGCCCGACTCTCTGCAGCTCTCTTAATAACTTTGTTTATTTCTTAACAAAAATTCTGAGTGCCAAAACCAATGCCTTTAATGTTTTCTGTTTTTGTCATTTTCTACTTTTATTATTATTTTTAAACTATATTCTGCTGAAACAGGACTTTGTGGTAATTTATTTACCTTTTGTTTTCTTTTAAGAGCCAGGGAAAGCTCCTGAAACCAAACAAGAAACTGTAAAAGTTGCAGCACAAGGTAAGCAATAAAACACTTGCAAAAATTTGATTGCTTTTTTTTTCTTAAGTCCACAGCACTTTATTGACAAAAGCAGACTGTTTATTGCAGAATAGCACCATCTACTGGACTAGTACAGAAAACATTATGTTGCATGCAGATAAACTTTCCAAGTATTTATCTAGTGAGTGGAGCAAGCATTGCTGAAAGTAAAATGTCAAATTTGCAGAAAAACTGATGAAGAAACTGATAATTAATATCTTTGCTCCTCCAAGTTTCAGACATTGTTAGGTAGATAGATAAAAGGTATACAGTTAGATATAAAATAATATACACACGTTCCATGGTTTTTACTGATATCTTATAATTTGTACCATATTAGACAAGTCAGTCAAGATGTTATTAAACTAAATTAATATCACTTTATAAATACCCAAACTACAGAAATTGGATTTCAGATTGGCCTCACAAATAAATTCTGCACTTTTTATGAATCATCCTATAAAATCAGTCCCACTATTTTCTAATATCTTTAGAGCATCAAAACTGGTTTATTCTCAAAGCCTGAGGGGTAATTTGATGAAAACATAAGGGAAGGGCACAAGCGTCTGCCACTGCCACCGAGGAAAACTTTAGAGAAAACACACAGAGAATAAAAGGTAAAATATTCATTGGAGAAGATTTTTATCTTCTCTTCTATCTGGATTGTACAATATTGAGCAATAAAAGAGATGCATCTAGACAGTGGTACAATTGTTTCTGGGTAGACAACACTTATAGCAGACTCATTAGCATATGATATATGATTGCGTGTATTGCATCCGACCAAAGTGTGGTTTATGAGCAATATATGCTAGAAGGGCTAAGAGCTATGATGCCAGATTTTAGTCTTCATGATGATTACCATTTCAATAAAACTGAGTCTTCTTTAGAAGAATTCTGATAGAAAATGTAATAAATATTACAGAAGATAGAAAAACAGAGCAAATATACATGAAAATGGAGCTTGGAGTGTGTCATATCCTCAAGCAAATGATTACCAGTTAAAAGAATAACTGCTGTGATAATATATGTAATATATAAAACATATTTAATATATAATATCTATTAAATATATCTTATATATCTCATAAAAATATGATCACCTTGGGTCCTTTCTGTTTTAACCAAAACTTCAGAGGAACATGGTACAGATGTGGTACTAGGAATTCAAGGGGAGAAAATTGAAAAGATAGTTGGAAATTTGCTTCAAATTTGAGCTTAATATGGACTTTTCACTTTAACATTCAAACTACATTGGTAAGGCAGCCTATGAACTTCTTTTGGAATAAAGTATTTATTGTTGGGTGAATAGTGACCTAGAGCCTCAAAGTCATGTTATAACTAGGCTTGTTAGGAAGTTAGGTGAAAGTGTTGATTAAGCACAGAGAACAAGGCAAGAATTAGGCACTTGTATATATGTGTGTTCACTAAAATAACAATGGCACTCCAAAGCAGTAGCACACCAAATCAGGAACAAATGTCACTTGTGTCATTGCAGAAATCTCCATATAACTGTCATAGACACATTTTATGACACCAGAAGTGTATAACTTAATTATGCACAGAAATAAAGAAATGTTTGTAAGTAGTCCATGTGGAGACAGAACTTTTACTCAACTGTGAATAACACTTGGACTGCTGTTTTTGAAGGGATAAAGTTGATAATGATGTCTTCAGTGTGGTCAAAGTTTAAGTTATATCTTGTCATTTATTTATTTATTTTTACTATTGCAACAAGAAATATTTTAAGCCTAGTTTTACATAAATATGCATGTATATATGCATTTTATTATAATTATTAAGATTCAGCACAATTTCTTTGGCAATATGCTTAAACATACTTTAACAAAGTTTTGAGGCATTGAGGAGTCTATGCTGCAGGTGAATATGATTTGGAATAAGAAATTTAAGTATTAACATAAACAGAAGATCATGTAATACTGAATTAATCATACAGAGGGTAAATGCTATATGATTTAAGACAAAATTGTTTTCAGTAAGTGCTGGGAGTTGAGGGCTTCCTCATGGATGAGGACTGACTTGGCTTGGGTTTTATGAATCATGACTGGGAATTAGACTGTCTGAGAAGAGGGCATTGCTAGTGGGTAGATGGCTTAATTAAACATAAAGAGTGAGAAATAACTATGAAGGTGAATTGTTGTTATTAAGACATCAGACAATGACTTGGACTAGCATAGCGGGAATGACATAAGAAAAAAAGTACAAATATGATCACGCTGAAGAAATAATGTTTGATACAATATATGGACTGAAACAAAGAGAGAGAAAGTAGCACTGAGCTTCTGAACCTAGTTGAAAGGATGATAGTAAAGACCATAAATAATAAGTCCCAGGAGAAGAAACCAGTTGAAAGGAAAAAAGATGATTCGCTTTTGGGCAGCTTAATATTAAACAGATGAAGAGTAATCTAGATAGTGATTTTTCTGTGGCCAATTGGAATTTGGGTAGGGGATCAAACTAGTTAATAGGTATGTAATACATTGTATTGAGTAAATGAAATATAGACCAAATCAGAAAGGAACAAAAGAAATAGGGAATGTTGAGATTCAAATTGCTGAGGAAGGGGCAGAAGCCATAATGGAATTCAACAAAGTGGTATAGCCACTTTGTGTTCATATATTTTCACTTTCTTGTTCTGAATTGCTAAAGCAAATGGTAAATATCTCTGATGTACTACAGAAAGATGACTGGAAGAAAACAAAACATTAAAATATTAGCCATTGTAGTCTCACTAGAATATGGAAACAAAAAGCCCAATTACTGAGAACCATGTCTACTTAGAAAATTCAGGAGTCATTCAACCATATAATGCAGCTAAGTAGATTAGAATTGGGCAGACTGTTTTGAGAACAGGTGGAGGGAGCATAAGTAGAAATCATACTGGAAACCATGGAATCCCAGCACCTGGGCTTGGATTAGCTCCTGGGCACGGACTCCACTGTGACAGATCACGTGCCCTTCCAGATGGCAATGAATAAAAGCCATCCATCTTCTAGTGACCCGGGAAACACAAGAAGCCAGTGTCAGTTATGATAAGTTAAACTCCTTCACTAAATTTCTTTCCATTGTCACTGTAAAGTTAAAACGGAAACTGTCAAAGAACATAATAGTATGGCGGGAGATGTGTATACACACACACACACACACACACACACACACACACACACACATATAGAATGCCTGCATCTGCACGTGGATATGTGGAGATTGTTATTCCTGGATTATTGTAGAAAACCCAAAAAGATTTCAATAAAACCAGTAAGGGTTTTGCTAATTCTTGAAGGAATTTAAGTTTCAGAAACTTTCTTCGCCATAGAATTGATAAGAAATAATGTTTTCACAAAATGAATCTCCATCCTTAGCCCTCTTTTTTTTTTATGGCTTTGGTCAAGACACTACTCATTCTGCCTTTCACAAGTGGGGCACAGTTGATGAGAAGCTTGGGCTTCAGAGCTACTCACTGGCCAGAGCTGCTCTAAGGTCTCTGGGAAAGACTACGGCAACGTTTTATTTATAATTTTTTATTTCTATTAAGAGTCCTCCTCTCCGACTATCTAACCCATCTTGCTTTGGTGAGGATATCACTTAAATAATGAAAAATATTATGAGATAATTATAGAAGAAAGACAACACTCCTTCTTTTGTATCTAAAAGGACAATATCATTTCGCTTCCTTGTTGTTCAAACTTTAGGCAAAATGTGAAAATTTATGTGAATCAGAGAAGCAAAATGTATACTTGTTAGGTGATTTTTAAAATTATCGTTTGTTAAAGAAAACCATTATTTGCAAAATAAAGAACAATGAAAAACTCTATTGAGTCAAACTCTCAGAACTTGCTTATGCCTTGTGGCTTTGAAAGCTATCAGGCAGTGCCTTTATCTTTGAATTCACTTCAGTTGTCTTCATTACTATCATTGTACTATCATTGGAATAGATAATTTTTTAAACTTAAAAGCATCGTAAATATATATCCTTTATACATTTTATATATTATTAGTTAAACTACATAAAAAAGAAAAAAAATATCAAAAATTAGAATTAAGCCGGGCGTGGTGGCACACGCTTGTAATCCCAGTACTTTGGGAGGCGGAGACCGGAGGATCTGGGTTCAAGGCCAGCCTCAGCTCTCTCTTGCTCTCTCTCTCCCTGTCTCTCTCTCTCTCTCTCTCTCTCTCTCTCTCTCTCTCTACTTTGTGAGGCCCTCCGCAACTTCTTGAGACC
>PVJS01060539.1:0-11221 GCA_004027185.1 Glis glis | reverse complement strand
AAAAAAAAAAAAAAAAAAAAAAGGCCAAGCGTAGAGAGAGATAAAATCATTGGCCTCTGATTAAAAATATCTCTATTAGCCGGGCGTGGTGGCGCACACTTGTAATCCCAGTACTTTGGGAGGTGGAGACCGGAGGATCCGGGTTCGCGGCCAGCCTCAGCGCTCTCTCTCTCTCTCTCTCTGTCTGTCTCTCTCTCTCTCTCTCTCAACCTAGTGAGGCCCTCTGCAACTTCGTGAGACCCAGTTTCAAAATAAAGTATAAAAAATAGGGCCGGGGGTGTAGCGCAGAGGTAGAACGCCCCTGGGTTCAATCCCCGGTACCGCAAAAAAAAAAAAAAATAAATATATATATCTATTAAAATATCCATATTAACTTTGATTTCTACTTTACATAATGACAAGCAGGAAGATAGTTTGTCCTTTTATCTGTGGAATACCTTGCATAGATAACATTTGAGTAGATCATTTTGACCCTCCTCCCTTTCTAAAACAAAATTACTCTATAATAACCATGGAATTATTCATAATAAAGACTATTCTCTTGATTAATTCCTTAGTATAAAAAAAACAACTTAAGACAGGAGTGATGGTGCATGCTTGTAATCCCAGTACTTGAGAGGCTGAGACAGAAAGATTGCAGGTTCGTGGCCAGCCTCAGCTACTTAGTGAGGCCCTCCACAACTTAGTGAGATCCTGTTTCAAAATAAAGAATAAAATGGGACTGGGTGTGTAGCTTGGAGGTAGAATGCCCGTGGGTTCCATCCCCAGTATCAAAAAAAAAGAAAGAAAAAAAGAGCAACTTAAAGAGAAGACATTTCACTTTGAAATTTATATTCCAATTCAGTAAAAGAATTTCCATATAAACTAAAATTTGTGCATATCAAACAAAAATATTAAAACCTTCATTTTGCAGTTTCATTATTATAAAGTTTAAATACAAACAAAATCTCAAAGCTTGTATGACAAAATTGAAGTAAATTTGGTTTCTTTTACTTGAAAATAACTGGTAATATATATTTCTTTACTTCCAAACTACTAATTAAATTCAGGAATATATACTACCACAAGATCTGGGAGTACAAATTGTGTCATAATCAACCAGTAATAATTCCAAATCATTACAAATGTACCCTGGAAATAAATACAAGTAGATCAAAGTGTGTGTCAGGAATCCAATATTTGTGTAACTAAGAGATATTCATAATAACTTTAACATAAAATTCTCCTTTCCTACCAGTCTGATGGTCAATTAAAAGTCAATGTCTTAGAGAATTATACTATGCTACTGGACTATGCAAAAGACAGGATTTCATTCATCTTTCTGGCTGAATAGCATTCCTTTGTGTATGTTTACTACATTTTCTTTATTCATTCATCAGTTGATGGACACTTACATTGTTTCCATTTCTTGACTGTTGTGAATAGTGCTGCAATGAACATGGGAGTGAAGATGTCTTTTTAATATACTTATTTCATTTCTTTTGGATATATACCTAGTAGTGGGATTCCCAGATCTATGCTCAGCTCAAAAACTTGATGTCATAGAAGTTGAGAGTAGAGTGGTGGTTTTTCATAACGCTGCACCAATTTGCATTCCCACCAACAATTTGCAAAGTTTCCCTTTCCTCCACAGCCTCACCAGTACTTGTTATCTTTAATATTTTTTGTAATAGCCATCTTTGCTGGGGTGAGGTGATATCTCATTGTGATTTTTATTTGTATTTCCCTGATGATTAATGATATTGAACATTTTTTCAAAATCTTTTGGTCATTTTATATCTTTTTTTAGAACTATCTATTTAGGACAGTAACATTTGAATAAAGAAAATGATTCTCTTAAGGGAGTAATATTTTTCTCTTACATGATTTTAGAATTTCCATGGCATAATTATAATAAAAAGCAGAGTGTCTAGGTTTTTTTTACCATTTTAAAATTCTCTAAAAGCAAATCAAATCAACTTTAATATATAAGAATAAAGCATTTATTTAAAATATAATGAAGTTGTACAAAACAAATGGCCTTTAAAAATATTGCAACTAATCCCTTATAGAGATTAACATGCAGAGATTTTCCACAATACACCATACAGCTGATCATCCCTCCAAAACATACTATCAGCCTGAGCACTGGGAATATTAACATACTTTATTGTTGCTCCTGACAGCTAATCTGGAAAAGAGATGTATGGGAAGTTGGCAGTGGAAGGTAGAGGCTGGAGGATTGAATCCAAAAGGAAGTTGAGTGATTATTTCCACTTATTTCCAGGAGAAGTAAACCTGTCATAGAAGTCTGTAATTACCATCCTCTTCATCACCTGGATAGTTTCTGATTTTCTGAAGTTCTTGATAAACTTCCCAGCCCTACTGTAGAGGAATGGATTTAAAAGGAAGAGGCGAAGATACTGAAGAAAGACTAGAATAAAAAAGAACCCAGTTTAGGATTGTTCCAACACATAGTTCCATCATAAGCATAAAAGCAAAGCTTGCCTATGTACAGAGAACTGTCAAGATGAATAAGCAATATTTTGATTTGCCACTTCAGACTTAAAGTCCTCTACCTATGGCAGCCAGGGTCTGAAGTGTTGTTACCAGGGCAAATGGTAGTCATATGAGTCATATGAACATGGTTTGGCCCCAGCCAGTGGTCGAAAGCGTAGGTTGCCAGCTGCCTGTTCTTTTCATGAGTTGTACAACACATAGCCTGTGATTTGATAAACCACATGCCAATCATCATACCACATGGTATAGAACTACTAGCTAAACCTCAGGACACTTGTAGCCTCGAAGAGACATTTGTTTTCATCAAGAAGCTATTTTGCAGGAGAGAGAAACTACCAAGAGCACACTTGTGTTCCTTGTGCCAACTGCTATGAAACAAGTCCACTCTTGGGGGAGTCATCTTCATACACATTTAAAATGTTTTTGAGCTAAATGAAATGCGCATTTCTTATCTACCCTTTGTATGCTTAAAATTTGCAACAATTATGCATTTTCTATTTTAAGAATTCTCCTTTCCTACCAGTCTGATGGTCAATTCAAAGGCAATGACTTAAGAGAATTATACTGTGCTATTGGACATGTGATATGATTCAAAGCAGTAACTTCAAAATAGACTATTACATTAAATTCTATAGAAACTTCATCAATACATATTAATTGAACTGGGAAGTAAATTGCTTTACATTTGTCTAGTCAAGTTCTTTCTGATTTTTAAATATGTTTTATGAATTATTGTATTTGGGCAGTATTATGAATGTTATAGAAAATTATGACTAAAACATAGTTAGAAATTTATAAATGTTATTTGATGCTGGGTGCACACTTGTAATCCCAGTGGGTGCACACTTGTAATCCCAGTACTTGGGAGGCTGAGACCGGAGGATTGCAGGCTCAAGGACAGCCTCAGCAAAAAGTGAGACTTTCATTAACCTAGCAAGACTCTGTTTCTTTTTTTTTTTTTTTTGCGGTACCAGGGATTGAACCCAGGGGCGTTCTACCTCCGTGCTAAACCCCCGACCCTATTTTTTATACTTTATTTTGAAACCAGGTCTCACGAAGTTGTGGAGGGCCTCACTAAGTAGAGAGAGACAGAGAGAGAGGGAGAGAGAGAGAGAGAGAGAGCTGAGGCTGGCCGCGAACCCGGATCCTCCGGTCTCCGCCTCCCAAAGTTCTGGGATTACAAGCGTGCGGCTAAGACTCTGTTTCAAAATAAAAATAAAATAGGGCTGGGGTGTAGCTCAGAGGTAGAATGCCCCTGGGTTCAATCCCCAATGCCACAAAAAAATGCTATTTTATATATTGCTATTTTGATCACTCATTGTTTGTACAGCTCTATTGAAAAACTGTGCATCCTTAGTTTTATTTGTGCTACTATTGATCAGTAAATGAATAGTTTACAGTTGGAGCAATTACAAATAGTGCCAATGTCAAAATAATTGTATTTGTATCCTGGTATATAATATTATCTAGTAACAAAATCAGTAAGTCTCGGGATATTTATATTTCTAACTTTATGTAAACATGTCACAATAAAAAAGGTTTAGAAAGAACATGAAAGCTGGGTCCAGTGGAGCACACCTGTGATTCCAGTACTTGGGAGTCTGAGACAGAAAGATTAGAGGTTCAAGGCCAGCTTCAGCAATCTAGGAAGACCCACAGAAATTTAGACCGTGTTTCTAAATGAAAAACAAAAAGGGCTGGGACTGTAGCTTGGAGGTAAAATGCCCCAGGTTTAATCCCTACTACCAAAAAAAAAAAAAATAAAATAAAATAAAATAAAACTAAAAGCAGAACACAGAAAAAAAAATCTTTTTTTTTTTTTTTTTGCAGTACCAGGGATTGGACCCAGGGGCATTTTACCTCTGAGCTACACCCCCGGCCCTATTTTTTATACTTTATTTTGAAATCGGGTCTCACTAAGTTGCTGAGGGCCTCACTAAGTAGCTGAGGCTGGCCGCGAACCCAGATCCTCCAGTCTCCTCCTCCCAAGTACTGGGATTACAAGCGTGTGCCACCACACCCAGCTTAAAAAATCTTTCATAATTTTTAAACTGAACTGGAAATTTATGTCAGGGGATCACTGTGTTAAAATTTTAATACTTATTTAGAAAATGAGGCTATGTACATGATTAGCAACTATCAAAGTTAAGGTTCCAGATTTTTTATTTATGTCCTGTGGTAAATTGGGTCTAATTCTTCTTTAGTCAATAAATTATTCAAATGAATGAAAACAGCATCAGGATACAAGGGAAGCTGAAATTAACCTATAAATTCAAGATGGTTATTAAGTAAATTGCAATTCATTTGATTCCATTTTAACATAAATATTGATGTACAATGTTTTGAAAAGTGGTACCTTTATCAAATTATTTTATCTTCATAATCATATTTTCTATGTTGGTAGCACACTTAAGAACCACAAAAGAATGAGCATTTATAATTTAAAGGCATTTCCTACCAATTATTTTCCACAGAATTAAAAAATAAAGCTGCTACCGGGTTACAAAAGCTGATTCACTTTTGACAATTTCTATTTAAGCCACCAAGCTCATAAAATCATAGGGGGAAATATGGATATTCTATTTGTGGCTGAATTACTAAATAATAGAATACCACAGAGAAATAAAGCTACATTTTAGGTAAGTGAATCAATAAAATATAGATTTATTTTTATCAGAGCACATCATTTCAGGGATATAATTTTTGGTTATTTAAGTAAAATAAAATTCAAGAATTTCAAAGTAATGTATTTTAAGATAAAGTCAGAAAATAAAGTACTGTGTATTTTGACCTGGGAAAAACATGTGACTAGGTGTTAACATTAAAAGGCATATTTTAGTCCTTCCTCTTTGTCTTATTTTATCTTTGAAGAAGATGGGTTTTTGGCGAGCCAGAAAGTTAACAACAGGTACATCATGCGGTGTGAAGGGCTGAAACCTCATAATACTTTCTGCCCCTAATGAACTTGTTGTTACTTGCTCAAGACTAAGAAAACCTGATGTTTCTAAATATTTCTAGAAAGGGAAAAGCATGGAGTTTAAATTATTTCCTTGGATAAATATTTTGGGAATGTTACCATGGATAGATATCTATAGTGTCTTCCCACATGGTAATCTAGTCAAATACTATCTTCTTTTTTTTTTTTTGCGGTACTGGGGATTGAACCCAGGGACATTCTACCTCCGAGCTACACCCCCAGCCCAAATTTTATTCTTCATTTTCAAACAGGGTCTCACGAAGTTGTGGAGGGTCTCACTAAGTAGCTGAGCCTGGCCGCAAACCCGGATCCTCCTGTCTCAGCCTCCCAAGTACTGGGATTACAAGCGTGTGCCACCACGCCCAGCTCAAATACTATTTTCTATATTATATTTTCAAGTATAAATTTTTAAACCTCTTAACTTTATCCATAAAATATGCATAACATAAACGCTCACGAAATATTCCCCAAAGTTCTTATTCAGGGAGAGATCTATATGTGATTTTTAGTAAATGTAGGAATTTGACCCAAATTCTATCTAGTTTCTCAGCAATGTTCTGAATATTTTCAAATTCTTCTTAATAGTTTTCTTCAGTTCTTGCTCCCAATTAACCTTCATAGTTTCTTAATACAAAAAACATTGCACTTTCTACCTTTTGCATTTTTCTCTTACTAATAACATTTTTCATCTCTGGCTTTTGATGTCAAATCTAATTATTTTGAGATTATTATCATCTAGTTGTTATAAAACCACTGTTATAGATAAATTCTCTTCATTAAAAAATGAAATTTACCTTATTATTGTTCATTGCTCAACATCTGTTCTATGCTATGACCCTGATTCTCTTTGTAGACATGCCTGTTATTTCCAAATCCTCAGCCCATAATTCTCTAAATATGTCCTAGTATCCCTCAGTGATTCTCTGATTTAATCAAGATGAAGACTTTTACACCTCGTGATATGCACACAGAATTTAAATTTTTATACTTAAATATGACTACAAATATACATAACAAAAATAATAGTAGTCCTCATGTGTGCATACACACATATAAGTGCTGTTATTAAATTTAAAAAAGCATAAATGAATGCCTAGATATTTGCCAGGAATTGTGCTAATCTCTTTGGAGTAAAGAGGATTACCTCATTTACTTAAAAACAAAAATCCATGCCATAGACACTGTAAATTAGTTTCACTTTACAAAAAAAAGGAGCTCCACATTATCTGTGTTCACTATCACCACCCAGTTACTTATTTGAATTTGTCTCCATCTACTTTCCTTCTCTCCTCACCTCACACCCTCATTTCCTAGCTCTCCTCTGCCTCCCCTAAACCAAGTACCAGCAATTTAAGAATCTGGAACAAAATCCACTTCACAAGGGTCTCATTGACTCGATATGTTTATCATTTCATCATTTCAAATAGCTATGCCACTATAACTATAAACATATTACTTTTAAAATGCTATAAAGGGGATCTCAAGGTCATTTCCCTACCTTAAACAAAAGGCGTTTACCATTACAAAAATCATGACAAAGAATTCTCTAATAGTCTATAGTCATCCTACTTATTTATTTTAATATGCTTTTATTGTTACATTATAGTCTGACATCATAAAGTAAATCATGTTGATAGTGACATACATGCACACAGCACTTGGTAGCCCCCCGCCTCCCCCTCTCCCCCCTTCCCAATACAGAGTACTGAGATTGACATTGGTATTTTCACATATGTACACATATTCGATAGTAGTAGTCATCCTATTTAAATAGGATTCAATTCTCTAACAATTGCTGGCTGTTGAACTACTAAAGTCAAATTTAACTTTTCTACCTAGGGAAGAAGCCTCTTAATGCTGTGCTTTATAGGAATGGTAATACTATTGACAAGAACCAGTTTTTTATATAATTTAGCTCTTTGAAAAATAGAACAATGATATAAAAATAAAATAATTATAGAAATGCACCAACAATGGTTAACCAGAAATCAATTGTATAAAATTTAACTAAATATATTATTACACCTTTTTAAGAAATAGCTGTCATTTATATAAGCCCTACATTATTTTTATAGTCAAACTAGTCAGTGAAGAAACCTGATTTCTCAGTTGTAGAGGTTTTCTTTGTGTAGTGCTTCATTGCTCTCTTCAAAGAAGTTTGAAAAAGAAAGTTTGGTTAACAAGTACTACTTTAGAAATAGTTCCATGGTTTTTTGTTTATTTCTTTTTCCTTTTGTGAATCTCTCCTATGATTTCAGAGCTAACAGAGTTTAGTTTATTGGTTATTGTAATCACTGGTGCAGAATAGAACATATTTTTTCTCTCTTGAAACACCATCCTTTAATGGTAAATGAAGAGTCCATCTGTTATTATAATTCATGGACTGATTCTTACTTTCCCTAAAGGATGTTCATGTGATTTTACATAAAATTATTTTACTGTTAAAACATTTCACATTTGTTCATAACGTTTTCTAAATAGTTTAAAAACAGAAATTTCTGTTTTGACTCAAAATGGACTAAATGAGATTTTTCAACCCCAATAGAAAGTACATTTAAAATATAAGAATATCTACATGTTGATATTTTTAATAAAATAACTGTCATTTTTATGACATTTTTCTTTGTGATATGAAATAATTTTAATGTTAAAGTGGAGTTTCTTTTTAAATAATAACATAAAGATGTGTCCATCCCCTTCAGAACTGTACTTCATAGAATTACACAGAAACATGAAAATATTATTCAAACAATATTGCTGAAAAAATTTCAGAAATGCTCTATAGGAATTTTCACCAGAGCTATAAAATTAAACAGATGAGACAAAACCAATCTTACACATAAAGCCAGAATGCAATTTCCACTGTTCTTTTCATCCTCTCCTTCCTTCCTAGCAAGTATTTAGTTTAGCTTAATTCTGCCCATCTCATTTTCTTAAGTCTTTCCAGCTTGAGCTCTACAAGATGTTACATTTTGGAGCTATATGAACTACATAAAATGGAATAACTAAAGAAAGTTAAAAATACATGACAGTTCTGTGATAAAGGTGGCTGCTGATAGCATGGCTGTATATAATAAATAATATAATTAAATTTCCAGTAGTTAAAGTCTGCTTATATAGTCAATACAAGGGACAGTGTATTACAGTAAATGAATCACTGTATTAATCAAAAATTGTTTTTAATAACTTCCAAAATGTGTTTCAGTAGAAAAATTAGAAAACATACATAAAAGTGTTCTGCAAACTATAAAGACAATATTTATAAAGGTAACAGCAATCAAAAGTTGGCATGGAAACTTAGAGCTACATATGAAAGTTGTGATGTTGCTCCACGGAATATTTTAGATATTAACAAATCTGCTGCCTTTAAAACTAAAGTTTATTCCACGTTGAGGAAAACAAGTGAAAAAGAACATATAGATAAATGCTATTGTAGTACAGGGTTAGTCTCAAAGAGAGAAATAGCAAAACAGAAGATTCAGAACCAAATACAGTATTCAATCATGTTAACGTGCCTAGGGAAGCAAAGTTGGCAGGACTCTGATATAGGAACAATTTATTTGTATCAATTTAGGATTTTGGTTTCTTAAACTAATGGAATTTTTAAATAATTATTTATGAGCCTCAACTTGTTCCATTCCATCTGCATTCCAAGAATTCTATTTCGTGGAAGGAGATGTTCTACCACTCTATTTCTTAAGTTGCTTGTTTTCTTCACCTAGCTAGCCATTGTGCCCTTCCTTACTCTGTTTCTGGACATCTCCAACACTTCACATATTTATTAACTAATCTGATTGACTTCTTATCTAATATCATAGACACATTTGAGAAAGATGAAATCCCCCCGAGCTCTTGAATGAAATAAAAATCTCGTCATTCATTTCCTGCTCTCTAGCCTAATTGTGACAAGAGTTAACCAGCACAGTTTGCATTGCACGCCATGCTATCCAGCCAAGCAGATTCAAAGTAATTTTGACTTAACAAGTGAATAAAAATCATTAAGAGGGGAGGAAAACAGGCCAAGTGACATTGTATACATAGAAGAACAAATCACTATGATGCACAATTACAATGTACCGATAAAAGATTAATTTCAAATATTATAAAATAACCACTTGCAGAAAAATGGATGGACCTGGAGAACATTATGTTAAGTGAGATTAGCCACTCACAGAAAGAGAAGGGTCATATGTTTTCTGTCATATATAGAATCTAGGGATTAATTGGGATATAAGAGGGACTTTAGATAGAGAAACTCTAGTAGAGTGAAGGAGGTCGTTTTGAAGAAGGAAGGAGGGGGAGAGGGAGAATTAATGAAGGAAACTCTCCCGCTGACATTATGTACATATGTGAGAACACCAATGCCAATTTCAGTATCTTGTCTGGGGACAGGGGTAGTGGGAAGGGAGCCAGGGGAAAACTCACTAAGTGCTATGTGAATGTATGTCACTGTCACTGTGAATTACATTATGATGTGAGATTATAATGCACCAATAAAAGTGTAAAAATAGACATATACAGGTTTCAACTTAGGTTTTATAACCATCAGGAAAATGTTCTTGACTCCCTCAGGACTTGTTCAAAGTCGTCTCTGTGATTCAGTAATGTTTTCTGCATAATACAAGCTTTGTGATTACTCCAGTGAATCAGATTATTTCATTATTTTCATTTTCATTAGTAGACTTTGAGCCCCTTTCATGGACACTATTTTATTCATCTTTGTATCCCCAGTGCTTGACCTGGAGCATGGTACATAGGGTATGTCTGACAATGCTGAAAAATATTAAAGAATTAAAAATAGACTTCTCTGAAAATTTTTATATATTCCTGACTTAAATTAGATTAATATAAGAAACAGAAGTAAACTGAAGTAATATTTAACTTATTTAATTATAAAAAATTACTCATGATGATTTACAAATTCTGTCTCAATGTGTATTTCTTATTAACTCTGCTATGCTCTATCTCATAGAATGTATATGTTCCGACATGCCAGAAATTACAGACCATTCCTAATCAAAGCCTGTAAATCTCCACTTTAAATAAGCAGATCACCACTTTCTACAGTAGATACAAAAACTAAATGGATATTTTTTCACAAATGCAATTTTTAGTAGAGGACATGTGTTATTACAAATCAATTCAACATAATGTGGCCATTTAGGACATGCAAATTTTTTAGTTGTTTATGACATGAGAAAATGGTTCCAATCCCAAAGAAAACAGAAACTCTGTTGTAAATGGTTTACATGAGTAGAATAGAGTCATCCCTTCTGTTACCTCATAATACCAAATATTTAAAAAACATAAAAATATTATATTTCTTCTGGTAGCAAGATATATGAAAGTCATGTAGTACATTGGCTCAGGTTTTATAGTATGAAAGGTGGTATATATGCCTTATTGACTGCAGAAATGAACATAAGTAGAGTACTTATCCATTGAACCATATTTAGGAAAATCACACAGAAAAAAATATAGTCTCTAAATGAGCAGATTTCAAAACAAAACTAATGAAAATGTTATCATGTCAAAAAATAGGGGGATGAGTAGAATTCCATTGTGTGTATTTCCCATAATTTTGTAATCCATTCATCTGTTGATGGACATCTAGGTTGGTTCCATAATTTGGCCACTGTGAATTGTGCTGCTATGAACATGGGTATGCATATATTACTGTTGTTTTCTAGTTTCAATCCCTTTGGTATGATACCCAGTAGTGGAATAGCCAGATCATATGGTGGA
>PVJS01060538.1:0-11221 GCA_004027185.1 Glis glis | reverse complement strand
ACGCCCCCGGCCCTATTTTTTATGCTTTATTTTGAAACCGGGTCTCACGAAGTTGCGGAGGGCCTCACTAAGGAGAGAGAGAGAGAGAGAGACAGGGAGAGAGAGAGCGAGAGAGCTGAGGCTGGCCGCGAACCTGGATCCTCCGGTCTCCGCCTCCCAAAGTACTGGGATTACAAGCGTGCGCCACCACGCCCGGCTCTTTTAAAATCTTAAAGAAAAATCTATATGTGTTTTCCATTTGTGATAGTCATGAAGCATTTAACTAACCAAGTGTGAGGCAAGTTTGTAATAAGAGAAGATAATCAGAAACAAATAGAAACATATTATCAAGTTGAAATAAAATATCATGACAAAAGTCCAGCTTTTTTATATAAAGACATCCCAATAATTGGATCTAAGTGGAAAAGGCCACAATTAGGATTTGTTCTTTGTATAATGGACCAGAAAATTACTTGATATGTTTTCACCCTCCAAATCTAATCATTTTCACTAAGTTGGCTGAATTGATAACCTTATTGCTGGCAGATGCATAGCTTTAAATATTAAGAATGTAAGCCAAGAATGTAAGCAGTATACTCTACTACAATGAATAAACTTCCGAAAATAAATCTTTATGCTGATATAATGATATAATGTAATGAATATGGTCTTTGGAGACAATATGAGCTGGATTCAGAAGCAGCATCTGTGGCCTATAAGCTGTGTGTTCTTAGGAAAATTACATTAACGTAAAAGAATATCAGTTCTAATTCCATCTAACCTAAATTAGTAATAATCAGAAACCTAAACTTCCCAGGTTATCTATCAATCATTACCTAGATGTGATTCTCAACTTATTAGTCTAATAGCCCCCTTCATGTAACAAGATTTCGTTATTCTGAAATAAAATTATAGACATTAGAACCTATGTACATTGCAAAAAAAAATCATTACAGTGCCCCATAAGATGTTTTTCAATATGTAAATGCATGGATAAGACATATTGGACTCAGATACTTGTACCTATATGTAGAGTCACCAATAGGATGGCAATTACAAATACAGATAGACACAGATTTGAGTAACTGGCCACCTAAATATCATGTGAGGCATTACCAATAGTGATTTGAGTTTCCAAACTAGTGAACAGGTATTGGTATAGTTCTAAACAATGTAGTTACAAAGTTTTCTTCAATATGCACAGTAGTTGCATTGCTAGAAAATTTAGTGGGCAATATAATTACACAAAGTAGATGATCTTATACATAATGTATAATTATAAATAAGTTTTTCACTTGTATGAATCTCTAGTTGGGTGTTCAAAAATCACCTGGAATGTGGGTGGGAAAAGAATTTTATTACAGAGAACTCACTGCATATTGCAAGGTGTTCAATAATATCTCGGGCTCTAGTAGCCTTCTAAGTTCCTTGTGTCCCCTCTTCCACTCTTGCTCCCTTCACCACCTTCCCTCCATCAGTTCTTCACAGAACAGCCAGTGATTTATTTTTAAAAATAAATAATAACTGTTAAACCCACTGATGATTTCCTGTCCCACTTAGAATACAATCCAGATTCTCTTGCACGACCTGAATGATCCCGCCTGCAGCCATCTCTGTGACCACATGTCCAACGGTGTTCTTCTCACTCCACACTCCAGACACACAGGCTGTCTTGTGGGTCCTAAAATTTCTCAAAACTTTCCAGCCTCCCAGCTTTGTACATGTAGTTCTCTCTGCCTGTAACACTCTTGCCTGATCATTTCTCTGGCTGCTCTATCCTACCTGGCTTCTTCACTTGGTTATTGAATACATATTTCCCAAATTAGAGATTTTGCTTTCTCTCCTCAAATCATCACCGAGTTGTTCGTTTTATCTCATCTAATGGCACACCCAGTTGTTCAGCCTAAAATCTCTGACAAATGTCTTCTTCTCCCAGCACTTCAATCCACCTAATTAGTGAGTGGACCCTCTTGACATTACCTCTAAAAAGATCCCAAATTTATCAGTGCTTTAGCTACTATTTCAGTCTGAGTCACTGTCATTTCTCAACTGTAGCATTTGATAGATCCTCTAAATGTTACACACAGCTTCCCTTCCATGCTTACCCTTGGGACCTACTGCCCACGCAACATCCAGAATGAGATCATGTCACTTCCACATTTCAAACCCTCCCTTGGTGTCTTTCACTCTTAGAATAGAACCCAAACTCTTAGCATCATAGTCTACAAGAGCTTTGACAATCTGGTTCCCTCACCTCATCACTTACTTTTATTCCTCTCTCTCTCTACACAGATGGCCTTTCTTATAGAAGAGCAAGTCATATTCATTCCCACCCTAGGACTTTTGTTCTATTCTTGAACTCTATGACTGGAAATTACTGTACCATATATTTGTATGATTCATGTGTCAGTTTAAAACATCATGTCCCCAGAGAGATCTTTCCCAACCTGTTGGATATGAGAAAGTCCTACTGATTCCCTTTAATAATATCTTGCTTTCTTTTCATTATAGAATTGACACGTTCTGGCTTATTCAGTTTTTTATTAATGTCTATCCCCAGAATGCAAGATCCTTAAAAGCAAGAACCTTGATCCAATTAGTCTGTACAAAATGCCTATCTATTTATTACTCAGAATGGATACTGAAAAAAATACCCGTTGAATTAATAAGTAAATGAGTGGCTCAGTATTTTAGCAGAATTTCCTAGAGAAAATTCTTTGGGTTCGTAATTTTCAAACTAAAGTATATGCATCTCCAGAAAAGATGAGTTCCTTCTCCAAAAATCATTCAAACCACAGAAAAACATGGTGCTTCTTCCTGAAAAAATTTTACATGAAAATATTTCAAGCATTATATTTATATCAAATAAACAGGATTATATAATAAATTAGAATATACAATATTCATGAGTTTTTAATATAAAAAAGTCTTCTGTGAAACTTCATACTTTTAGCAGTTGCTTCAGACTGTTTCCAAGTCCCAGACACATGGTGTTATAATTTTCAGCTTTAAGAAGCACGTAGACTTTAAAATAAGAAGAAATTGATAAGCAAAGGAATCATTCTATGAACCCTCATCAAGGCACACAGCTGAGAATCAGCCCAACTTTTAATGCTCAATTAGAAAATATTACCAGAGAGGATAAGCAAAGCTATTTGTTTTGGGGGTAATTTTCAATGTTCTGAATCTTGATATTTGTTGAGTTTTTTTTTCCTTATAAGAAAGCTTTGAGTGCTGCTATTTCATATCACTGGAAGTATAACTTTAACTATAGCACCAAATTCTTAGTATATTTGAGATAAAGCTAGAAGAGCAAGACTAAGAGATATACAAAATTCCTTCACAAAAAAAGTCAAGTGTGGTCTCATATCCACCTAATTATAAAGAAACTATGAGGTAAAGATCATGTATGTAGAATGCAATTAAGTCTGATTATGACAATCATATAAGTAAGAGATCAAGACACATTCAACAAGCACTTAGATCAACAGTAATTTGTACCTTCTACTAAAGTTATGAAGACAGCTAGGAATAAAACATAATGATGACTTTGGTAAACAAACTATCTTCTGTAATATAGTAGAGCAAGGTCTGTTACTAAGAAATATCTCCACAAATGACTGACTGCGGACTTTGCCCAAGTTTCATCATCTGTGATATGGAGATGATAGCAGCAAACTCTTAAGAATGCTGGGAGGATTACTTTAAACAGTGTACTTCAAGGACCTAGCACCTGCCAAGCCCTTACGCTGCAGCTAGTATTATCACAGTATAATGCACCTACCATTACAAAAATTAAACGCACCCTGTTCTAATTCCAGATTTAATATAGAAAAAAGTTTGGTTTAATATTGCCAATGAATATTTAATGTTTTCCTAAAAGAAATGTTTTAATAAAAGTTGATACCCTAGTTCTGCCAGACATCCAAAATTATATCCAATGCCTTTAAAAGTCTAAACCCTCTAATACTTGGTTTTAAAGTAATAATATATTCAGAACTTTTCTTTCCTAGGCAGCCTGAATTATCAACAGAATCCCAAATCCTGCCCTGAAGTACTCATTTTAAACTTAATTTAGCACTTATTTTCTTTGACTTTTTTTCATGTGTATATTTCCAAGGAGTTAGCCAGCTACTGAAGGCAGATGCTGTACCATATGACTTTCTATCCACATTGTGGTGGGGTAGGGGTTGGCATAGAGAGGGAAATGAGATGAATTTTATAGGTGCCTGATGTTGTTAATTATACAGTTATGAATTTCTTGGTTCTTTTCGTGCTACAATATGCAAAAATCAAATGAATTATGAATTGAATATCATCTAATTCAGAAAAGAAATAAGAGTTATTTTTACCTGTTTTAGAAGAAATAAAATATTAAGTATTTGAAGCATGGCTTCTCCTGTCTGACATGGTGCTGAGTCTAAATCCAGACCAGATTTTTAAGAGCTTTTTTTTCTCTGCCATATGAACAAATTGAAAAATGTAATCACCATCCCAGAAACATGTCATCCCAGTGGTTGCTTCAGCACGAGGCAGCTATACTTTCTGTTGGGACTTAGAAAGCACATTTCTCCAAAAGAAGAGGTGACTCCTTGACAACTGTTCATGTCATAGACAGCAAGGGATGATTTGACCCTTTTTCGGTGCAAATTAAGTCACCTGAATCATAGAAATAACTCTGCGCTTACACTGGAGAGGAAGTAGAGCCATGAATGTGTTCCAACACCACAAGCACTTCCACAACTTGAAATGTACTTGAAATGACCCACGGGAATGCATCTGGTCTGCCACCTTTGTGCCGAGAGTGACAGACAAGTCATCATAAATGTCCTCATCATTCAAAGCTTGGAAGTGATTTATTGGATGTTTGGCAAATAAGACACTGCTTTTTATCAGAAAAACCATTTTTATAAATGTAATCGTGACTTGAACTTTTCTTCATAAAGCACTACATCTCCCAAAGATAAATATTTTCAATTACATATTGAATGATTACATGAGTAACAGGAACCTAAGTGGGGTAACCACATAATTTGTTGTCGAAACTGGGACACTTTTAAGAAATAAAAAGGAGAGCATTAACAATTATTTCAAACTGAGAAGAAACCATGCAATGATGTTAGGAGAAAAATAGTTTAAAGAAAGTACATACTTAAGCTAACTCAAAGGTTAAAGTATAAACATTGTGGGGCTTCTGAAAGGGAAAAAGTTTTTTGTTTCGTGGTTGTTTTATAAACGAAGAATGGCAATGAGAGTCAAGAGGTAAAAAAATAGCAGAAAGGAAATAATGTTGATGGAATGCCTGTTTTGGACCAAACAAAATTCCAACAGTAAAAATATGTAGGATAGTCACAACAATCTTGTGAAATAGATATTAATCTACTTTACAAATAAGGAAACACAAAGACTCTTAGATAAAAAGATAGACATTGGAGTCAAACACTGCTTGTTCATTAAAATTTTCCCAATATCCCTATAATATAGACACTAAATTTCTACTTTGTTCATGAGAAAACAGATTCAGAGACTATGCCCTATTCAAGAATTCACATTGAATTTGGAATATATACTCAAACTCAGGCCTGCCCGACTCTAAAGTCAATGTTCTTTCTACAATATATAAATGGGGCTTTGTAGAATGAGGTTTTCTTGGTTTTGTGTTTGATTTTTGAGGGCAATGAGAACTCCTCCCTCCTCTTCATACTTTGGCTTTGTTTAAGCTCCATTTCCACTCTCAATTTTATTTCCCTCTTTGCCCTCTCACTCTTTGTTTCTCTTATCCTCAGAGCTCTTTCTAAATATTTAATCAAGATGTCAGACCTGGGCTTGTCAGAACCCTTAGCTTACTAGTAAGGGGCCTCAGTAATTCATCCCTCGCATCACTTACAGGCTGTGCTTTATGTAGGGTGATTTGTTCAAACCCCCTTCTTTATTGTCAAATTCACTCAGCATGGGTCATTTCATCCTCCAAAGCAACATATACACAGCATACCTCTTCTATCGTACTTGTCCTTTAAGATTATCTTTAGACCTTACTGTTACCTTTACTGAACAAAATAAAAATCTATAAATTACATTGTGTACACAAGTAATGTGGGGAGTTTGGCCAGCACAAAGCATTCAGTCACTATGAGCAGATCAAGAGGCACCTGTGGGAAATCTGCCCTCCCCGGTATTCCATGACAAAGGTTAGATATCACTATTTTAGATGATTGGCCAAGAAAACTAGCCAAGGAAAGGGTAGGATAGCCAGGACACATGTAAATGCCTTTTGAGTTCTTACCTAGGATATCTTATCCTATTAATAAAAAACAATCCTCTAATTCTATTCATCTATTATAAAAATCATATAGACTGACTTCTAAAGTCAAACACCCAACAAAGCAAGACTTGACCTCGTTCTACTTCTCTCCATCTCTGTCACCACTGCCCTATTGCAAATCATTGCCATCTCCCACTGGCAGTACAATGAGATTTTCCATGGTCTCCAGGCTTCCCTTCTTGTTTGATTGTAGCAAATTCTCCATTCAACTGCCAGAGAAATCTTTTAAATATGTTCATCAGTTCATTTTACTCTCTTAATCTAATGCCTTACAATTATAGACCAGAGCACTTAGAATAAAATCTGAATTCCTCTTCTTGATTTACTAAACCAAACAGGTCCTGGTAATATCTTCCTACCATCATATAGCACTCTCTTCCTTGCCCACTCCAGGCATCCTGAAATTTTTAGGCGCCTAGAATGTGCCATCCTGTTTTCTGGCCTAGACCCTTTGTGCTAACTCTTTCCCCTGACTAGAAAGGCATCTCACCAGATCATTGCTTAACTGGTGCCTCTTGTTACTCAGACCTTGTCTTGAAATTCACCTCCTCCAAAAGACTTTCTCTAACCTAGAGAGCAGCCTCTCTGTGACTCTACAACACAGTGATCTCCACATAGCACATGATCCCCTCCAAGGGCCTATTTTTTATTTACTTCTTTTGCATTACTCATTACCTGTCTATCCTACTTAAAATGTAAACTCGATCAAATTAGAGAACATGCCTATCTAATTTACCATTGTATCCCTTATGCCTAGCACAACATCTGGTGCATAATGGGACTCACTCAGAAAGTACTTGATAAATAAATGAATAAATTAGTCAACCAATTTATTTATAATTTTTTGCTTTACCTTTACATGGTTATTATAGCAGTTAAAATTTTTCAGTTTCTATTTTTTGATTTAAAATATATATTTGGTAGCAAAAATATTTTCATATAATGAAATATGCCTTTTAAAAAACATGTTTATCAACACTGAATTGTGTAAATTCCTCAGTTCTTTTTTTCGTCTAGGTAACTCCAAGAAGTTCTAGAAAGATATCATTGGCAATGTCTTCCAATAGGTTTAGAAAACACTAAGGCTGAGTAGGACATATGTCACCCCAGCCAATTAGAGTCACATTCAAGTGAATATCCCAATTGTTAACTAAAGTGAAGCCTCTAAAGAAAGGAATAAGACATTCCTTGGGAAAACTTTCTTCACATTTGGATGGATAGCATAGTTGCAGCCCAAGAGCCTATGAAACAACTGGCTCACCCAAGATGGACAAAGGAAGTGCTGTCAAGAAAGCCAGTAGGCTAGGAAAGGGAAGCAGAAGGTTACTAGTAGTGACATGACTGCCACAAACAGGGCATTATCAATATCAATATAAAACTGGAATACTGATAAAAATCACCAAGACTATTCATATCCCAACTAAGTTGTCAAAACTCCCAACCAAGATCTGTGTAGGAGGTAAAACACCCACAATTTTCACAAGTAGAGTTTCCTTTGTTCCAAATACACTTCATCATACTTGATCATATCTACATTTCTGGGCTTCAATACAATTATTTTGAACATAGGTGTATCTATTAACATATTCTGAGATACTTGTTGATTTCTTTAGTTAGCTATATTTATTATTATTCTCTTTTATTGTTTGATATTGTTTATAATGACAATGAAAGCCATTCCTGGTCATTCACCAATATTTACACACACTAAAAATATGAATCACAGGCATCTTTCAAAATGAAGCAACTTATGTGAAATAATTTGGTATAAGACATAAATAAGATAGAAAGGCCATGGACGGAAAAAAAATGAATAGCTTGCCAAATTCCCTCCTGCAAAGTATGCACATCCCATTCATTGAGTAATAGTCTCTCTGTTGTCTCTACTGACTTCAGTGTCTGAAAGAGGTTTCTAAGCAGAGAAAGACTGCTTAAACAATATCACCAGGACTTAGCTTTAAAGAATAACCTAAATCCCCTGCACTCTTCTGGTAGATTTTAGCAAAGAATAATTACCTTTGGTAGACCTGCCACAGGGGATGAGTCTAGATTGCTTCATTAAAATAATCTGATATTTCTTCTCAAAAAGCTCACATTACTATCATAAGAGAAAAGAACCTGAAGAAAAATAGTAAAGGAAGGGAAAGAAATCCATATTTACCTGGGCTTACTATGCTGGCCTACTAAGTTCTGATTTGCCTGGAAGACTCTGTTTTATGCCTGTTTCCCCAGTGCAGTGTTTAATAGTCATGACCCTTTTCATTCTCAGAAGTGTTGCAATTTGGACAATAAATTATATCACCACCCTGCATGTTAGGTAGCAATCAATATGCTCATAATAGATTCATAGTTGATAGATAATAAGACAGGTTTATTCTCTCAATTCTCCCCTGCTCTTTTCCCTGGAAGCTGGTCTATAGTGACTTATGTTAGTGGCTGCCCCTCTGAGTAAATTTGGTCAATCGGAAGCCCTGGCAGGAAATGGAAGGGTGTGAATGAAGTGAAATTGGGATATTTAGTCTCTGGTCTCACTCTTTTCCTGGCCAGGGTCCAGCTGCATCCCTCTACCAAAAGCCAGAGTTCCAGAGGGCTTTCTCTACAAGCACAACACTGCTTCTGGGTTCGGTAAACTCATTTCCCTTGCTCCTTCCCGCCTGGTTGTAGCATGGATTCTCCATTGCTGCTAGCCCCGGGATGCTTCATAATGCCTTGTAGGTTTCTTTTAACCTTGTCAAAACTTTTCTAAAATGGCCTGTCCCCTCAGTTTTCCATTTGCATGTGTCCCATGTTTCTTTCCAAGAAGCTGGTGGATAGAATATTTTTTTGTTTTTACTTCATCTATACAGAATGTGTTATATAGTAGAAAACATACCAAGTTTTCCTGTGAAAAAGTTTAGACTCAGAGAAGCCACTTTATTTTTTTCTAGGTAGGATATGATAAGATGAGATTTAAATCAGGTGCTCCTGACTCTGAAAGCTATGGGTTATCCTACTCTATCAAGTTAGTCAACCTATTGACTGGCTTTCTATATTATACAATGGAGGGAAAAATAAGCTCTTTGAAAAATTCCCATGATATATGCATATATGTTCATTCAACAACTACTTTTTGTGCAAATGACCTCTATGAATTGTGAATTAGATACTGTACTACTTAGGAAAAGCTCTAGAAGACATCAAAACAACAGGTATGGAAAATAATGGCACTTAGAAACGTTAACATGTGTGAGTTTTTAAATGTGACAATCCAGAAGCTAAGAGCATCTTTGGGACATGCCTGAAATCCATGATGCAGTCTGCAACATTTATCAATGACTTTGTGTGTGTGGGAGGAAGGGAGTGTGCCTGTGGTACTAGGGATTGAACCCAGGGGTACGCTACCATTGAGCTATCCCCCAAACCTTTTTATTTTTTATTTTGAAACAGGGTCTCATTAAGTTACCACACACTTGCCTGAAACCTTCATTCCTCCTATCTCAGCCTCCCAAGTACTGAGATTATAGGTGTGTGCCATCAGGCCCAGCTGTCAATTACTTCCTGATAAATCAAATCCAGATTATTAGCTATGTTTTACCAAGGAAAATCTATTTGCAGTCTGAAAGTAGGTTCCTCTATTAAACTGGGCAAGAATAAGATCCATGGTTGGTTCAACTTTCTAGCTTGAGGTTGTCTCTTGATGAGTGTCAAAGCCTTAAAAGTTAAGATAAATTCATTTACCTTATTTGAATGCAACACACTAAACTCAAACATCATGTCTTTTGCCTCTTGTGCCACACATCAATGATCTGGGACCCTTTTCTTCCTTAACTGCACTTCTCAGTTCTTCTGGCAAACTTTGTACTTGAGAAATCTACAGATTGGAAGGATCTAAGATGCAAAATAAGTGAAGAAGTAGCAATCTAAATAATTGCATTAGTTGAAAAAGTGAGACACACATTAACCAAGAAACACACTATATCAACATTAAATAATAGTAGAGCAAACTTATTGAAAAGGTTGAATTAACTATAAGATATGCAAAGGAATTTCCAATGTGTGTTGAATTAGTTCTGGGATTTAAATGAGAGTTTTTAAAAAACCTTTACATTTCTCTTACCTACATTGGGAACACCAGATCCCAGCACATCAGCTCAGTCTGCAATTTGATGATACCCTTCACACAGACAGCTCTGCCAAGGTAAACAAAGGCTCCTGTCCAAGACACCAGGGAGACACCAGGGAGAAGCAGGTCTTAATGCACATTTCATAACGTGTGCATTTACACAAAGAGCTGTACTACTTTTCAAATGAGGAATCCTTATATTTCTTTTTCATTGCTATTAAATATTTATTTAGCACCTTTACTCTTAGAAGCTCAATAAACTTTATGAATTTTTCTTTTTTGATTTTTTCTTTTATACACACACGTATATATATATAATGTATCACTACCAATCTCACTAACATGTACTGGGAGGGAGGAGGGGGGAGCGGAGAGGGATGTGGAGGAAAATACACCAAGTGATGTGTGCATACATGAATGTATCACTTTGAATCTCACTATAATGTATAATTACAATGCATGGTAGAAGTATAAAAAGGCTATAATTTTTATATTTCTTGGTATAAAATTTATTTTTAACATGCTTTTATTGGTGCATTGGAGTCTTACATTGCAATGAATATCTATTTGATGTTGACATATATGTACACAGCTCTTAGTGCCCCCCCACCTCCCCCACCCGTATGAAGTACCAAGAATGATATTGGTATATTTTCACATGTACATATTGTTTATGATAGTAATTCCATTAATTCCCTTCTTTCTTGCCCTCCCCCTTCCCTTGTACCACTTCCCTTGTTCTGCTGAGGGTTCTCCATTATCAACCAGAGTCCCTTGTGTGACCCTACTACTCCTTAGGTTGCACATATTAATGAAAA